>LOEQ01006997.1:48879-61139 GCA_001685075.1 Bramus lutescens | reverse complement strand
TGAGCTCCCATTAGATCAGCCCCATCGTCTCAGTGGGTGGACGCACCCCTCGCGCTTCTGACTTCCTTGCTCATGTTCTCCCTCCTTCTGCTCCTCATTTGAACCTTGGGAGCTCATTCCCTAGGATTCCTTTTCTGTCTCTGGAGTCAATCATTGGCATTCTGTGGTAATAGCTTTGAACAGTTTTTAACCTACTTAATAGATCCTTTTGTTTGGCTCCTTTTGTAAGATGCTAACATGTACTTCTTTAGGGAGCATCAGTGCATTTAAAGTGCAAACATTTTTCTTTAAAAATTTTTGGGACTATAATTTAATCTTATTTTCCCTCAAAACCTTTTTGTATACCTCTCCTCACTCTTTCAAATTCATGCCCCCTCTCTATCCTATCTCTCTCTCTCCCCCATCTCTTTTTTCACCATTATGGCATGCATAAATGTGTAGGTATACATATACATGTTCCAAATATAATTTTACAGTCCATACAATGCTGTATGTATTTTGTCAAGCTGACCATTTGGTACTGAACAACCAATTGGTGTGCTCTTCCCTGGGAAAAGCCACTTGTCCCATTCCCAGACTTCTTCAGTTCTTTGTGTAGCATTGAAGCCTCATGGCATTTTCTCCATCCAGTTTGCCATGTTCACTAGTGTTTTCCTTGTTCAGTTCTCACTTGGCAATCATATTGGTGAGACTCTATAGGTTTGGCTTCTGACAGTACTAGGAGACACAACTTTAGTGCAAACACCCTGATCCTCTGGCTCTTAAAATCTTTCAGCCCCATCTTCTGCAATGTTCAGTGAGCCTTAAGTGTGGGAGTGTTATGTGGATGTATCCGTTGGGACTAGATTCCACAACTCTGTGTTGTGATTGGTTATAGTTTTCTGTAATGGTCTCCATCTGTTAGAAAGAGAAGTTTCCTTGATGAGAGATAAAGAGCACAATTAACTGTGGTCATAAGGGCAAATGTTTATTGGTTATTGTCAGAGCTTATACTACTTCAGTAAATTAGTGGTTGTAGGTTCTCCTCCAGAAACCATGACTTTACTAATACTGAGCAGTTAGCTAGGCTTTCAGAACCAAGCATGGTCTCCCTCTTGTTGAGTGGGTCTTAACTTCAATTATAAAGCTATTGGTTATCACCAAGGTATGCATGCCACTGCTATATCCATAGGGTTATTGTGGCTTGCTGGTTATTGATGTGGCTCATAGGCATATGAGTAAAACGTTTGGTTGCTTTTACTTTGGGCACTTGTATGACACATTCTGGTACCATGGAAGCCATTCCTCCGGTAGGAGGACTTCTTATCAAATCCGTCTTAGAGTCTCTGGGCCCTGTTTCTGAAGTGCATGGTGTCTTCAGCAGTAGGGACTTACCTTCCACTAAAGTGAGTAACCAAGGGCAATAGTTAAAGGCTGGATGTTTGGGGAGTCTATTGGATAGTCCTGGTCCATAGCTCAAAAGAAGGCTTCTCATGTAGCTATTGTGGTTTCTGTTAGATGGTCTTTGGCTCTCGGAGGGAGAACTGTTAGCCCAGATGAAAAAAATTCATTAAAACTTTTGTAATTATATATAGAGATATGGGTGCCATCCAGCTTTTTGTTTTGTTTTGGTAAATACTTATGGTTCTTTATGACTTTTTCAGATGTCCTTGATATTATTTTATGCACATCCTTCTTTCTCCTGTATTTATCATCCCTAAGAACCCTTTCCCACTTGCCGTTACATCTCTTGTATTCCGCTTTACTCTCCCCCCACTTTTTTCTGTATTTACCCCCCCTCCCCTCCGTAAGAAGCCCCTCCTTTCCTATTTCCATGATCAGATCACTTGTAACCTGCTAATGCCCTCTTTCTATGGCTCACCAATCCCCCATCCTGGCAATGGTCCTGCTTTGTCTTCCTGTTTCTGAGGTCACTGCAGGCTCTGCACTCACATCTGAAGGTTGGGAGCTTGGTGCCTGCAGTAAGAGAGAGCATGTGACGTTTGTCTTTCTGGGTCTGTTACCTCACTAAATCACTTAGTACAATCTTTTCTAGTTACGCCCATTTGCCTGCAGTGGAATGCCCTAGTGTATATACCACGTTTTTATTATCTATTTGTCAGTTGTATGACTCTTAGGTTATTTCCATTTCCTAGCTACTGTGGATAGAGCACCAATGTGCATGTGCGTGGCTGAACAAATATCTTCTGAGTCCTTTGGGCGTATACCAAGGAGAGGTAGAGGCAGGTCATATACTAGATTTAGTTTTAGCTTTTTGAGAATTATCTACACCAGCTTCCATAGTGACTGTATCACACCACAATCCCACCAATAGTAAATTAACCCTACTTCATTCCCTCTCCCCCAGAATTTATTGTTAGCTGTTACCTTGATTTTTGCCATTCTGGCTGGGGTAAAAGGAAATCTCCAATTTGTTTTGGTTTACATTTCCCTAATTGCTACGTATTATAAACACCTTTTGAGATATTTCTTAGTCTCCCTCTTTTTTCCCTCATTCTTTTGTTTTGTTTTGTTTTTCAAGACAGGGTTTTGCAGCTTTTTCCTCTTTCAAGCCCTCTATATTCATGTTCCAGGCCCATTTTTGAAAAGGCCATTTTTTTATTATTGGGTCGTTTTTAGATCTTTAAATATTCTGGATAATAATCTTCTGTGTGATATATAGCTGGAAAACATTTTCTCCTTTTTTCTGGACTACCTTTTCCCAGCTAATTTCTTAAAAAATTTTCTTTATCTATGGAGAAGCTTTTAAGTTTCATGTAGTCCCACTTGGCCTTACCTCTTGAGCAAATGGAATCCTATTCAGGAAGTCATTTCCTACACCTGTATCATGTTTTCTTCTAGTAATTTTAGTGTTTCAAGTTTCAGGGTTCAGATCTTTGATCCATTTGGATTTGTTTTTGTGTAATGTGATAGATATGAGTCAAATTTTGTTCATATAATTGTGAACATATAGTCTTACCAAAGCATTTGTTGAAGATACTTTATTTTCCAGCATATGTTTTTGTTATCTTCGTAAAATATTAAACGAGTAAAGTCACATGTGTTCGTGTGTGAGTTTTTGATTTTATCCCATTAGTCTAAGTGTTTCATGTTGTGTCAATACCATATTGTTTTGGTTGCTATGACCATGTAATATAATATAAGATGTGTAGTTGTAATCCTTCCAGCTTTGTTCTTTTTGCCCATGATTGTTTTCCCTATCCAGTGTCTTTCTGGTTGCATATGAATTTTTGGATAGATTTTATATTTCTGTGAGTAATAAGATGGGATTGTTAGGATGGTTATTTTCACAGTGTTAATTCTACCCACCCATGAGCATATTTTTCTATTTTTGTGTTTTTATCTCTTTCTTCACAGGTTTAAAGTTTTTATTGTGGAGGTCCTTCACTTGCTGGGCTAGGTTTCTTCCTAGTTATTTTATTTTTTTAGGTTATTGTAAATGGGACTATAGTCCTTCTCTCTACATTTGTTGTGGTATAGAAAAGTTTTTGATTTGTTCAAGTTGATTTTGTAATCTGCCACATTGCTGAGTTTATTATTTCTAGAACTTTTCTGTTAGTCTGTTTCTTTTATGCATATTGTTGAGATACTTTCTACTGTTTATAGAAATGATGTTTTCTGAACTTGCTCATAGTTTGGGTGTTTTATTTTATCTATCTCTCTTATTTGAAGATTTGAACTGTCATTGTAAAAAATCAAATTACTAGCATTAAATGTCTATGTGATGACTCATTTATTTTAGTTCACATATAAACTATATTACTAATTGACTGATTCTCAGTCAGTCAGTTTTCAGAAGTTACCTTCATGGGTCTATTTTCCAACACATTTGATTTTTTATTACATTTGGTAGTATTTGGATACTTTTAAATGTTGAATGAAAATTATTAAATTAATATGTGGGCCACAACAATTATTTATGGTCCAAATATGTAGAAACAGAATAAAAATATAATAAAATGGAATACAGTACAATATAAAGTAATATACATCACATGTAGTAAGTATAAACATTTCATTCACTAGAGTTTTGTTTCTCTGCCTTACATACACCAGCATATAATGCCATTTTAAGAAGGGTTCTGGTCAAACCCTTCTTATTTTGAAAGTCGTTGTCTTGAAAGATGTGTAACAATTCCAAAAGTAGCTGGGCAATCCAGGAATTCTTGGAGGGGTTCAAACAAGGCCCCCTTAGCAAGATGTGAGGGCAAAGGCTCAAAATCCATCGCTGACTTGGAAATAAAGCTCTTTGTGAGTGTTTCTCTCTCTCTTTCTGTTTGCGTTTTTGTTTGGTTGGTTTTTAAGAAATTATATATCCCAGGATGGACACACACTAGGAATAATTTCTTGTCTCAGCCTCCCAAATGCTGGAATTACAGCTGCACCACTGTCACCAGATCCCTCTGGATTCTTGTCTGTGTACACATAGAGCGCATAAAGATACAACATAGTAAATATGCACTGCTCTGGTCCAAGTCACATTTTTCAGTATAAATATTTTAATTAATTGCCGTGCACTGGCCCTTCTAGAACATGAATTTGAACTCATGGGTGAGTGATTTCTACCATTCTTCCCATCTTCATTCCTGCTTTGGACTTACTACTCTACTGTCCATCATGGAACATGAAAGATCTAACCTGAAAGAGTCATCATGATCAACATAAAAACAAGGTCACCTGAAATTTGCTATATATCCAGTCACCCCTTAGACTACTAGTCAAGAATTAGCTGCATTTCAGGAATCACAGACTCAGCTATTCTTCACTTCCTTCAGATTGGTTTGCCAAAAAAAAAGTCTTCCAAAGTAACTGCAAAATGAAGGCAGCTTAACTGTTTTCCTATGGTGAAATTGCCATGAACTAGCTATGCTCTGAATGGAGACTATACTGATTTCATGACATTAACATATATGTGGTTTCTTGAATTAAGCCTAGGGGAGGGATTTTTGCATGTCTTTTATCTTTTCATTTTTAATTGAATTGTAATTGACAAGAACATTCCTGACTGGGTCTACCTGGGTTACCCCAGGTCATGCAAACTAGTGCTGATAAGTCTTAGTCATCTGAGGAAACAAAAACCAGATCCTCTGGACCATTAGACCATGACTATCATTCCACAGAAGTCACATTGTTATGCCACTAATAAGTATATTGATTAACTTGAAAATGTGGGTTGATGGAATGTTGCACAACTGTCAGACCAAGATTTTAGGGACTCATAATGAACATCTCCCAAGGACTAAATTCTGTTTTTCCCACTTTATATAAACTATATCTCCATTAAAAATGAGAAAGGAAGAACAACCTTCTCAGTTTTAATTTTTAAGGTGTTTTAAGAAATAAAAATGACACACTCATATGTATTCATAACTTCTTTTTATCTGTGGCTATTATATTACAAAAGAAGGTAAATAATCTGTTGAGAAAGCATGCAGCCTCAACAGAAA
The DNA here is from genome assembly GCA_001685075.1 of Bramus lutescens. Lineage (NCBI taxonomy): Eukaryota > Metazoa > Chordata > Mammalia > Rodentia > Cricetidae > Bramus > Bramus lutescens. The sequence continues at coordinate 55,692 of LOEQ01006997.1, read as the reverse complement.
CAGCAGTCAGTAACTGAGGCCACGTGATAGTCAATGACAGAATCTACAGGAAGTAGATCTCTATCTTGCTCTTGAAGTGTAAACCTCAGCCCATAAAGTAGATGCTATTTGTAAATATTCGCAATGATCTTTAAAAGTCCAAGGATTCAAAAATATCAGCCCACAGGAATTTTAGAAGATAAGACTGACTGAAAATGATTAGCAAGAGATGTCTCAGTAAACCATTTAAGTTTCTACAACCAAAGGCAAAGAGGCACATGAGCACTTTAAATCTGGGACACACAGCTGAGTGTTAAGTCCATATATTATGTGATGATAAGAACAGTATGTGCATACCATGAGCCTAGACATTCAGAATCAGGTTCTGGAAAGCTCACTGTAGGTCAATGAATAAAACCTGTACTGGTGAACTAATTACACCTTTTCACCAAGAGAAGCAAGTATTTACTGTTAGAGTTTTATGACATATTTTTGAGTAGCTATGAATTGGCAATGAGAGATGGCTCTTGAGTCTTGCATACACATCTCAAAACTACACACTTATTGCATTTATGTAGGCATTACAAAAATTATAAAGCTATTTTAGGCACTTCCTATATGCATTTGATAGCTTACCTAACTCAAATTAATAATGTAGAGCACATCCCCCGCGTTAAAGCAATGGTTTGTATCAAGTGATACTTACCTAGTTACCTAGTTTTCCTACTACAGGCATTAGTATCTTGAAATTAACAGCACAATGTGTATATTTGTAACAATATCTGAAGGTGTGAATTATATCTTATGACATTGCTTTAATCACATCTACATAAGTAGTAAACGTGAAAATCTGCTAGAATACTCTGGTTCTTCTTTAACTCTTTAGATCATTTGTAGTCAAAGTTTTCAACTTTAGTTTCAGTTTCTCCTTTTTTCCAATTTTTCTGATCTCCTTTTTACTCAATATGTCCTTGTTCCTTTCCCACTGGTCTTTGTGTAGAAGCTGTCCTTCATGTAGTCCAGCTCAATGTGCTCTTCCAATCTCTCTCTGCTTATCTCCATAGGTCAGACCAGTTCTTTTCCGAGCCAGAACATTCTGTTCTCTTCACAGTCAATGTTCTATTCCATTGTGTTTGGCCATAATATGTAACTAACCCCGTGATGCAGAAGGGCTTTATTTGACCCTTTTGTGAGGAGGCATGCTTTCTAACTAAGGCAAAGCTGACTGGTATTAGTCTTTGAAGATGTGTTACTGTTAAATGCATCCAGCAGTGCCTGGCAACTCCTGTGGTGTTTGTCGTCAATGGTTTTATTGGCTTGTATACAGTATTATTTCATTTGATCTTTACAACAATTAAATTGTGCTTCAAGGTGAAGAGTCAACAAAAATATGGAACATGCAAAAAGCAGAATCTTTATGGGTGTCAGAGATATTAAATTTACATGTGAGTCTGTTTCCTTTAGAAAGACCAAAAGTCTGCACAGCTAAAAATTTATCAGAACTTTGGCATCTAACACTTCAACTTATAATAAGAGGATTCATTCTTATTTTCTTATTTGGCTACCTCCTTGCTGGCAACTTTACATATAGTCATTATCATTTCTCTACTTAAAAGTATAACCAGATCCAGTGAATGAAAACAGAAGCACATAATCATTTATGATGCAAAATATGCACAATCATGCACCCTTTAAATCTGGGTAGTGCAGATAGTTATGTACTGGACTAGCAAAACCAAAGTTATTAAATTAAAACAAATTTCCTTTTTGTTTGTGTGTGTTGCTTGGAATTGAACTTAGGATCTCACACATGCTAGGTAAATGCTCTGCCTTAGAGCTATATCCCCAGCCCAAGAAGAAAATAATTCTTAAGAGTAAAATGTTATTTATATAGAAGCGAGAAGACATTTTAAATTATAAGTTTATTTCTTTGGATTTTAAAATAATTCTTAGGAATACTTTGCTTCAAGGATAAGTTTTGTTTGTTTCCAGGATTTCTTTATCTCCTGTGATGTCATCTGAGGAATTCTGGCACCAGACTAAGAACATGACCCACAGCACTTATCAAACTTGACAATGTGTTTTCTGAAAAGTATTTTCTTGTCAGATACAGCATATTAAAAATATTGATAAAAGAAAAGTCAAGAACATAGAAAAAATGTTTGTTTACTCATGACTAGAGTTTTAAATGCACTGCTAAAATGCCCTTCAAAATGGCCTAAAAAGCAACAAATAATCAATACATTATTTTCTAACTTAAAAATGTTTAGAAAGGGATTAGAGAGGTGGTAAGAGGAGTCTGTTTCCAGTACCCATGCTGGGTTGCTCCCAACCACCTGTAAATATAGTTCTATGAGTTCCAGTACCCTCTTCTGTCCTCCATTGGCACCAGGCTCATATGACATATGTAGAAGCACAAGGCACACATCAATGAAAATTAAAAATAAATCTAAAAATGTATACTTATGATAACATAAGTATAGGCAAAATCTGTTATTTTGAATGATTGTGCATTATTGGTGAAATATTAAGAATGCAAAATAAAGAATTGTTTTTAATACCCAAATATGACTTGTCAATTACTTTGTGGAGTAAGTACTATTAAACAATTTATCAGTCATGAGGCAAAGGTGAAAAATAGTACTCAAATTTGGGATTCAATCTAGCCAATGATTTTTCAAAATGCACAGTTCCTAAGCATATCCAGAAAATAGGAAACTTTAATTAAATCATACACTTGCAGTCAAGATAAACATACTTACTCTTCATTTGGAAAAACGAACTGTCCTATTAGGAAAAGACAGGCAATTCAGACTTGTACAAATTGGTTTGTATTTTCTAAAGAAATGTCATCTTTGCTTGCTTTTTGGTTTTATGGGAGCAGTATGTTTTATGTTTTTTCCCTGGTGGCTTCCTTATGTTCTTCTTAGTAGCATTATTTAGACTGCAACAAATAAGATAAAATTCTTGGGGCAAGTGAAATAACCGAAGTGCTTATCAAATTGACCATCATTAAAAAGCAGTGCATTTTGAAATTTAGACTTTTGACATTTAGGAATGGTGCCAAGCTTGACAGATCTGCACCACTGTACCAACACATTGAGTTTTAAAAACTGAGAGAGTTTGAGATATAGGCTATATATACTAATTCCAAATAATAATAAGGTATGCCACAAACAGCTTGTATGTATTGTGGTGTATCTTATTATTATTTGGAACATTTTAATATTGTATGAGTGATTTTTAAAAAACATTTTCCAGTGTGATTGGTTGTAATTTTCTTTTAAAACAAAGTTATTGTCAATTATATTTGTTATAGTGTGTGTACATGAGTGTGCATGTCTATGTGAGTGTGCGTGTGTGTATGTGTGTCTGTGTGTGTGTGTGTGTAAGGATAGGAATAACATTAACAAGTACATTGGAGAACTTTTTATTCTAGGTTTTTAACAATAAATTTCTGTTCAATTAAGAAAATAAAATGTATCTATTAAGCTATTACTGTGTTACTAGACAGAGTTCTCTAACAACTTCAGTTTCAAGGTTTATTTACAGAGTAGTTAATAATTTTCAAGTCTCATTCATGCCTGATGCTACTGTCCTTCCATTGCATTGTGACATAGATATATGTTGTTCTTCACCTTTGTACCAAGCCATTAGCAAGATGAGTTTCATAAATCAAGTTCTGGGAATTTATTAATAAATATTACCTCATGGATTTACTTTCTAATTTTATTTCCCTTTTGTGTCTATAATTACTCCTTTTTAGGTTATTATAGTTAAAAATTACTTTCATTCCTATTTTTAATATTTAATTAATGAACCTTCTGTTTTAGTTTCAATAAAGATGTTCTAAATTAATTTAAATGTCATAATATAAAACAGATTAATGGTTTTCAGTTAACTCAAAATACACACTTCTAAAACTAATATTTTAAAAGTTTTGTATTGTTTTGTGTGGAGTTTTTCTTTAATATTCTATAATATGAAGGTAGTATTGTTATTATTGTTTTTGTACGATATAATTAATTACAGTATAGGTTAGGTTCTATTTGTTACAACTTGGATTCACTTTTTAAAAGTTTTATTGCAAATAGTGTCTTCTCTCATACAATACACCCCAACAACAGTTTCCCCTCCCTCTACACTCACTGCCTCCACCTTCATTTTAATATTTCAGGGCCATCGATACTTCCATTCTGCTCTTTGAGAACAATTTTATTTTGTTTTACCATTATATTTGCAGAACATGGTTGGAGAGTGGGCCTTGCCAGAAGACATGGCTAACAGCTCTCCACCCTCCAACAATTACATACTGGGACACGTGCTTCAAAGATTAATTGAAAAGTCGATCCCTTCTCAAGATGATGCCGCAGAAACTGAATTGCCGTCCTCTGCTGTGAAGGGATGCTTTCTAGGGAAGACACTCAGTGGCAAAACTACTGTTTTGAAGTGTCTACAAAAAGGTGTTTCCTTTCCTTCTCTTTTCCTTAGTAGATTCTGTTTGTACTGACTATAGCTACAACTGTCTACGTCCATAAGAATCATACCAGAGACTCAATTTAGACAATATCTCTCATCAAAATTTTATAGTAGTAAAATCATGTGACTTATTTTTCATATACAAGAATGAGGTACTGGTACATACTTCAAAATGTTCGGTCTTGGCAACTTTATGCTAAGTAATAGAAACCAGAAACAGAAGGTGGCTTATGTTTAACTTATGTGAAGTATCTCAAAATAGATAAATCCATGCAGACAGAAAATGATTCATGTTTTATGGTACCATGGTTTGGGGAAATAGGTGTGCCAGCATAATAGGTGGGGATTTACTTTTGAAGTGATAAAAAAATTCCTGAACAAAATAATCATGATGGTCAACCAGCTTAGTGAATTTCTCAGTGCCCCTGAGTTGTACCCTTTTAACTAGCTAAAGTGATTTATTTCATGTAATGTGAATTTTATTACAAGGGAAATGTATCTTAATCCAAGGGACAGATGTAAGGAGAGCAGGATTAGAGTGTGAAAAAAATGGAATAGTGCCAATTCTCAGAAGGCGAAGATATTTATAAAATTGTCTTTTCTTTAGAGTTTCCTATTCGAGTACTTTCTATTGATAGTCTTGTCAATGAAGCTATCCGGGCATTTAACGACAATGAACAAGCCAGTGGGCTAAGACAAGTTCGGAGAGAAAACAAAGAACCTCTGTTGGACCCGAAAGAAATTAGCAAAATACAGGCAAGTGAGCATTTAGTTTGCTTCTTCTGGTATACTACAGATACGGATCAGGATATAATCTAAAGATCACCCAGTAAAGATTTAAAGTGTAAAGAGTTTAGGTTCTACAGGCCAAGAAGCAAAAGAGAGGACATTCTCCTCCTAACTCTTCCCATTAAATTGATTATTTTGGTGGACCATCAAGATTGGTGAGCTCATTTAAGTTCTGTGGCCAACAGATAAAATTATTCAGAGGCAGGAGATACCAGGTGAATATGTGTATGTATCTAAACACACACATATATATGAATATATGTATATTGAATGACAGTTGTTAGGAGGGTGACCTACATTTGCTGCTAAGATCACTAACTCCTAGACTGGCATCCCACCACTCAATGTTAGAAGTTGAGACACTGAGTTTCCCAATATGTGGTTATTACATTATTTCATAAAAAATATAATCCTACATGCTGGGGGTTAGAAGAGTATTGTGTGACTTTAAGAATCAAAGATGTGGCTCAGCGCTCATTTCGTCTCGAGCCAGGAGGAGAGAGCCTACATACGGATGAGTTTTCTCAAGGTCAAAGGCTTGTGGAAGGTTAACTTATTGAATCTTAGATTTAAGGTTCACTGCTCTTTCTCCTACCTCATATTGTCTCTGCTATTGAATCAATTAACAATGAGTCTACTCTAAATGATTTTCATTTACGGGACAAATACTAGTAAATCACGAGTTATGAAAATTTGTTTCATTGTCTGGCTTTTTCTTCTTTGACATCATAGCAAACTTTCATTTCACTCAACAGAGTACTAGATAACACACATTTTCTCTCTTATTTATCTATGGCTATGACTGACAGCTTGATGATTTACTCTTTTAAGATTTTTTTTATAAACCACACATTTCCCCTGTTCTTTTTTAATTTCCAAAACAGTAGTTGCTTTATTTTACATAGACATTGAGAGCCATTGGAAGATTATATACCATAGGTAGTTCTGTGTCTCTATAAATTCATTGCTCACCAAATTTGGTTTGCTTCTGAAAGTCATCATTTCGACTCAGTTTAATATCATTAATGCATGTAAAATAGTCGGTTCTCAAACACTAACTGAAATCCATGAAACAGAAATGAAGGGAAACATGGCCATATTAAAACTAGATGTTTGCTTTCTTGCCGTAGGATCCAAATGCGTTATCAGTTCCTCCAGTTTCAGGGCAAGCGGCACCCAAAAAAGAAGGTAAAACTATATAGCTACTAAGTAATGTATCAAACACGTCATCTATTATTTATACTGCAGCACACTAAAGACAGATACAGAAACAGTGAGAGTGATCTATGTGACCACAAGCACTGTTTCAGGGGAGGGAATGGTGAACAACGGGAACCTGAATCCTTCTCTGCGCAAGTTAGTCATTACCTACATTTGAGGATAAAGGTGAAATGACCTTGAATATTTTTTACCCCACCCTCTTTCTTAAAGTAGTTGCCAATGTTTGTCTTTGTGAAAGCTACCAGGAAACATCACGTTCACGTTCACTAGCCTCTTTCTTGGCATCTTCATCTTGCTTAGTTTGTTTGTTTTTCCTTTTCACTTGTGTGTGTGTGTGTGTGTGTG
>LOEQ01006997.1:16286-48853 GCA_001685075.1 Bramus lutescens | reverse complement strand
AGAGAGAGAGAGAGAGAGAGAGAGAGAGAGATCACAGTTCTGAGTTCTGAGCATGGAGGAAAGTTACAGAGTCTGTTTTCTTCAACTCATGAAAACAAGGGTCCCTGTTCAACAACCTAGCCTGGTTCTTAATCTTTGACCATGGCAATAGAATTGAGTTTACTAACTTCAACCACAAGGTCTCTCCTTGGGAATCTGAGCTGATTCCTTCAGACTATTATATAGTTTATATTATATATTATATTATATAATCACTGCAGGAAGAAAAATTATGTGTATTAGTGAAGTTTTTAGTATGTTTCAATTTGTTTATATTTTATTATAAAGTTCAAATCCTTTTGCACGATCACTATTGTCTATGGTCATCATAGAATTATGCACAGATTTGCAATCATTTTCCAAGTTGACTTTTTCATTTCTTTTGAATGATACACTTGGCTCCCTTTTCCAGTTATCTTGTAAATTAATAGATTATTTTACTATTAATATTATGACTTTTAACTGCACATATATTCTGAAAATATTTTCCCATATAATTTAACTAAGAATCCGCTCTAATTTATAAATGTTTCTTCTCTATAACTTCACAATCCAGGAAAATATAAGTGTACTGAAGTAACATTTTGATTTTTTTTTGAGAAAACTAGTTTATTTACCAAACGATAAACTGTAGTTGTATATTTTGAATTTTGTTGTGAGCTCAGACCATGCCAGGAAGGAAGTGGGAAGCTTCAAGCCACACAGTGGCCAGGACCTGAAATTCTGTGGGCTAAAAGTCAAAGCCGTGCTGCAGGGCTCCCATTGCATCCTTGCTGGGTCTATCAGACATGGCTGAATCTAACGCTGGCATGGTTTTCAAATGTAAATACTGGTACTTTGTTCTTACCTCTTTTCTCTTAATAGGTGTCATGACTGATGAAGCTGAAGATCTCAAACCAAGTGATAGTTTTTTAAATGTAAGTATTTTAATCTAATCTTGTCTACTTTTATATTAAAACATGTCCTAGTTTGTACTCTTTTGAATTTTGTTCACATGATATGAACTAACAATGTTCTTCTATTTGATTTTAAATTATGCTTGATAGATGAGTGATTAATAATCAGAGTTTTGATGATATTGTTTGTATTTTTAATATTTTTCTATCTAAAGCAGTAGAAAATACTATGGCATTTTATCAGGTTAAAATGGTATATCTGTGGTTTATTTTAATTCACTTGATATTATTTCTAAAGGAAAGTAGTATTTTCATAAAGAGTATTGATTAAACATATAGGGGAGTAATGACAGAATTAATCACATATGTTGCAATTATTTTTTATTACAATTGATTATTGTATGATGGATTTCATCATGGCAAACAAATTTATCATTCAGTTTTCAGAACTGATTAAATATAAAAAACCTGCGAGTAAGAAATCAACATGATGACTTATTGAGAGAAAAAAAGCAATAACTAAAGTGTTATAACTTTTACTCTATCCATTTAAAATATGAATTAACAGAAATGCTGGGTTTATTTCTGTAGTTACACTTACTAACTTGTTAAAGTGTCCAAATCCATGTCCAGTTCAGTTCAAAAGAACATTGTCTTCCCTGTGCACTGTATTATTTGTATATATCAATAAAAAAATAAAAGAAAGAGTTCTTTGGTCTTCTGGAGTTCACATTCTGATAGAGGTGGGCAGGTAATCAGCTATAAACACTACTAGATGAATTGAAGAGCATAATAAAATATTAGCATGTTTGGGAAATATTGAAAAGTAGAGGACAGCAACATTTGGGGTAGGTGAAGGCGAAAGTGTTACTGTATTAGATTAAGATATGCCTGCTGGAGAAATTGATTTAGACTCATTTAAAGAGGTAGGAGAATTAGCTAACTCGATTTAGGAAGCCTCTCCAGCAACATGAATAGATAGCTAGTCTCAGGGGACCGACAAGCTTAACCAAGGCTGAGATCAGAAAGAAGATAAACGAGTCTGGTCTGTAAGAACTTGAGAAGTAGTTATAAGAGTATGATGCTGTACTCTCCTTGGGTGGGATGGCTTTGAGTAGAGCTGGAATCTCATTTGATATAAAATACTGGAGTAACTGAGAGAAGATCAGGCTTTGGGGAAGCCCATGTTTAATGACATTGCACAACTCAAACAGAATTAACCCCCGTAAAAGTCATAATTATTGATTCTGGACAAAACAAAAGAGTTAACCTCTACAGAGAACTTGTGATACAACAAGAAAGGGCATTCATTAAGGCAGAAGAAAAACGGAGTTGAAAATCCGGAATGTGTTCACAGAAAGACAGTTATATTGGTGTGTGTTTTCACAGAGGGCATTCTCCCATAGATATGAGTTATTAGAACCAAATCACTATTATTAAAAGTGTTGGTAGATGAAATTTGGCATGCCAGAAAAGCTGAAAATTAGAGGAGAAGATCTTAGAATAAATGGAACTCCAAACAAAATGTTTCGAAATTGATACATATTTTCCTTGAATGCTTCACCGGCTTCAGAAGTGTGGTAAGTCTTCAGTATCTTCATTAGGGAGCATGGCTACTGAATTATTTATCTCGACATTTTTCAATGACTTCTCTCCTATGCTTCTTCACTTCCTTCTACAGCTTAGTTTGCGAGCTCAACTTGGTGCAAAATCAGAACAGTTGCTTAAAAAAGGAAAGAGCGTTCCAGACATATTGCTAGTTAACATCATGGTAAATGCTATTAAGTATGTATTGCAGTTTCCTTTCTCATACCTATTTATGTGCTTATATGTGACTTATGTGCATGTGTGTGAGAATGTATATGCAAATGGTAGAGGCCTAAGGTTGACATCTGGAATTGCCTCATTTTTCTTTCCTTACCCTTGGAATTGGAGTCCCATTCAAACCGTGAACTGTACATAAAAGTTAGACACCCTAGCCAACCTACCTGGAGACCCCTCCTCTCCAACTTCTGAGGATAGAATTATAGTTGGGTCCACAGACCCAGCCAGCATTTACATGAACTTTGAGAATCTGAGCTCCAGTTGTCACGCTTGCATGGCAAACACTTTAGTTGCTGAGCTAGCTCGCTACCTCATTTCATATACTCTTTACCACAAAAAGATATGTGAAAAATAATATAGAGATGCAACTTTTTAGTATTCAAATGCTTCTAATATCTAACTTTATTCCTAGGATAAAAGGGGAATATATAGATTTGCATGCCTATTGTCTCTCTCTTCTCTGACCAACCTTGACTTTACCTGTTGTAAATGTAGATCAACTACTAATATCTTTGGAGAATTCAAGGAAATTGGGTGTTAGATAAGCTGAAGGACAAGTTGTTAGATTCCAAGGGGATGGGCAGAGGTTTCTGCATTTGCTGTGTTACATTTCAAGAAGAGGGCAGGGAGAGAGTCCAGGGATTCAGAGCCTGAGCAGCACTGGGGCAAGAGGCAGTGATACACAGGTTAGACAAAAGACACATGTGTAACACAGGCAGGATATGTGATAGGGGAGAAAGGGAAAATTTCAAAGATCCCACACATTGTAATTCCTCTATCCTCTTTTCTACAAATTCCTTTCTATCCTTTCCATAGATTCCCTTCTACAAATTCCTTTCTATATATTCCCCTCAACTTTGCTTTGCTGTACATGTATGTTACAAGAGGCCAGTTGGTCTATATAATAAAGGAAAGAATCTGCACATGATGGGAAAACAGAGTAGAAGGCTCTGTTGAAAGAACTGGATGGTAGAAATGGAATTGCTTAGCTGTGGTGTATGAGGACCATTATGACACAAGAGGAGGGAGAGTTTATAGGATTTTACTCTCTGGGATGAGCTCCTCTATAATGTCATCCTAATAGACTGCCTTAAAGATTTAAGCTGCTTCTCATTGAAGTATCTAGCAACTGGAACTCAAGGCTGCTACCCTCAGAGCTGGAAGGGTTCTTATCCTCACATTTATCAGAACTAACATAAAGTACACTTTCCCACAGTGCTCTTTGCTTGTAGATCAAATGAACATGCAAAGCAGCAAGCAGTCCTTCGCTTGAGCTTCAGGGGATCTGGAGGATCCGCACTGCACTGCATGATCACCCTCCGACCACAGAACAACATTTCCATTTCCTCTAGGATACCTCCAGAGGACTATCATTAGCTGGAAATTTTTTGTTCTAGTCCAATGATCGAAGGAACACTAGATGTTCTAGTTAGATAGTTGTGCCTGGCTAGTGATGTAACAAAATCTAAAGTCAGACCCCACGGCCCCCTGATGTCTGCTGTTTCACTCTAGCTTTGAGTGAGTGTAGCTCCAAGTTCTGTCTGTGTTGTGGCTTCTGAGACGGCAGATCTCAGAAGAGGTCAAGCGTTGAAGGAAATCTCTTCTCTGTCCTAGGCAAATGAGTTAGTGAGTCCAATCTACGCAGAAGGCTTGATCTCTCTCTGGAGAACTCATGAAAGTAAAATGCATTCTTCCTGCTCATGATAACCTAGGGGGGGAGATAAAGGCACTTTCCAGAAGGAAGTTTAGAACTGTGCTGAGAACCATTAGACAGAAGGCCATTTGCAATTTTGTGCTTTTGAGCAAGCAATGAAATCTTTCTGAAACTTAGTTCCTGCTTCTTCCTGCCACACTGTCAGAAAAAGTACATGTAGTCACTAGAAGACTTAGGAACTTCTGGGAAGTTGTTTAATATGAGAGCTAGCATAGCAATAAATAAAGTCATACCTTTAAAATACAAATAAAATATGAGAAGAAATCAAATTTTGCAGATATAACAGAACACAGTGGATACTTAAGTCCTTTAGATGTAGTGTGTACATTGTCTATCAAAGACAATGTGCTCAGTGAAAAGAAAAGCTTAAGATATGGTCCTTAATATTTCAGAAATTTATAACTCAACTTAATTAATAAATTTTTAATTTAATTTAATAATAACTTTAATTTTATGTCAAGACTTATTTATTCCTATGGTAAAATTAGTGAGAGCCTAAGGAGTTAAGATCAGCCTGCTTTAGGAGTGAGTATGGTGAGGACACCCCTCCAGGTTGGCAATGAGAGTGTGCAGAATGGGCTAAGATCTGTATTGTATTTATTAAATATGTCATTTCTGTCATCTACACAAACCCCAGTGAGATATTTTACAATACCCCATTGTATACATGAGGAACTTAAGGTATAGAAGTGCAGCCTATGAGCACAATGTAAATAATATCACGTGTATGCACATAGTAGTGAAGATATCTGCTTGTAAACTTTTGAAATTGAGAGAGTTTAGAAGATTGGGAGAAATAAGTCATTGTCATTTCATTTTTAAAAGGATGTAAAGGCTTCTCAATAGATTTGGAGAACAGCAGGGACCCACAGAAGGATTTTTAAGCAAGTCAGCAATCAGGACACATTGGAAAACCTAATATTTTAGCTAGAAAATCCTGAAATTCATGCAACAGGATGAATTTGCAATGAAGATAGCAGTATTCATTGTATTACTAACTTCTATAAAGTAACAGCACCCATCAATATGCTAATCAATTGTGCTATTTGAATTTAGAGAGATACCCGCTAACCAAAGCTGGGTTCTTGATGGGTTTCCAATGACATTAAATCAAGCTCAGCTCCTGGAAGAAGCACTGACAGGCTACAAAACAAAATTCATGGAGGCAGAGAAAAAGAAAGCACGAATACCCACGCTAGCCTTGGGCCCGACTCCTTCCAAGGAAGTCACTCCTCTCCCATCTGCATTCGATTTTGTCATATTATTAGACATTTCAGATAATTTATCACTGGATCGTATGAATGATATCATTGGTAAGTTGAATGCGTTGATTTTCAATCTTTACAATTTTTCATAATTAAAAGTGCCTTTAAAATTTGACTCTTTTTTTGTTTTTTGTTGTTGTTTTTGCTTATGTTGTTTATTGTTTTTTGTTTTCTTGAAGAGCAAGAGAACATGAAGTCGGGCGGGTCAGAAGGTGAACAGGATCTGAGAGGACTTAGGAGAAGGGGAAAAACATGATCAAAATATAGTATATGAAAAAAATTAAAAATTCTTCTGTGGCTAAGTGAATAGTTCCATTTACAAGTGTAAAGAAGAATCCACTTAATTGGTTGTTCAAAGAATTATCCAACTGAGTTCATTGCCCCTTATTTTAACTCTAAGTATTGAATATTAGCCAAACTTGGGACTAAGGGAGAATTATACATCAACTATAAGCATTTTGCTGAACCTTTCCATCTACCTTTTCTATGCCAAAGTTTCCTTTGTGATATTTGTGCACATGGAGAAGTAGTTTGTAGCTAGTTCATACAATAATGATGCTGACAAAACTGCATCTATGTTGTATGTGAGGAACAGGCAACATCCTTTTTTAGGTGTGTTCTAAGGAGCAGGAAGAAATGACTTGAAGTACTCATATTGCGGAGTGAATATTATTATCAAAACACGTGATTTGTTTGACTTATTATAAAAGTCAAATTATTATTTTATTCTACATGTTAAATATTTACCATGGTAAAATTACATATTCCTAACCCTTAGTTTCCCATTTATAAGGTACTTGAGAATCTTAATTAATTGTGACTTTTGTTGTTTTGTTTTAAAATATATTTTATTATCTACTTTTCCCTTTCTGAAGCGAGGTCTCATTTTATTGCTTAGGCTGGTTTTAAACTCATAGATTCAATGATCCTCTGACCTTAACCTTCTAAACCTCAATTTCTCAACTTATATAGTGAAAAAGACTATTGTGCTATCATAGATAATTAAAGAAATGGAACTTAAACCTGTCGTCTGGTATATAGTAAATGTCAGGGAAGTTGTGGAAGACTTTGAAATGAATGGAAGATGACTGGGTATTTTTTCACTAGAGACCTGCATATTTTCTCCTAGATGTTTTTTGGGATAACTGATTCTATTATGACCAGTGTCTTTGATTTAATTTTTTGTAAATTAATCAAAATTCCTTCTGTTTATAGTCAGCCTTATGGATTTTCTTTAATTGAGACAGAATTTCACAGTATCAAAAGATCACTGCAAATATATTCCTCCTTCCATCCATTAATATCTATCCCTCCATTGCCAATTGCTTGTAATGGTGTTTACTTTCTCTTCTGGACTGAAGTTCTCTTATTAACTGACAAGCTGAATGATTTCTAAAACACAGTTTATTTCATGAATTTTGTTTCACATTAATTTTTAAAATACATATTTTACCAAAGGATACCATTAACCAATATCTTGTTAGAGCTGTCACTATTAATACAGCACCCAAAGATAGCACTAAGTAGGAAAGATGTGAAGAAATCATCAAAGCCTTGATTTGCTCCTTGTCCTTGTATCTCAGGCCATTCTTTACGTATTTGCAGATAGGGATTTAAAGCATGAGTTCTTGATTTCTTCAGGTTCACACTATTTCTTAGTTTGAATGTAGATAATCTGACATCTTATTTTCATTTTTACCTAAATAAAATGACAATGGCTGAAGATTGGCAGAAAATATTGCCAAACCACTGCCATCTGATAGGAGAAAAAATCATATACATTAAGAGCAACATGATTAAAAACCATATGTAACAAGTTGCCATGAAGAATACATAGAGACCTTTGAGTACAAGCTTCTGACTGTGAAATCCTAAGAAGGTTTACCCATTCCTTGGGGCTCTATGGAAACAAATGATTCCCCGTTTTCAATAGCCAAGAGGTTTTGAAGAAATTCAGCTTGTGCCCTTACAGTTTTCTGTCAAAATTGATAATGAATGATACTTACACATTTGGTAAATTTGATATTGGCATCAAACTAGTTTAATTCCTTAATATTAGATCCTCAATTTACAATCAGTCTTCAAAGTATTCTTCACTACCCCAGGAAGAATGTCTTTATCAAACTCTATGCACATGGATAAATTCTTCTTGTTCCTTTACACTTCTAAGTGATCTTAAAGCACATTATGGCTTTTATTTCTACCAGGTATATATAATACATTTCTGAGCAGGAAGTTAACTGTAACAAATGGTAGTGAAATGTCATCTAAACCAAGAAAGGAGTTGTTAAATTTATGGTTCTTGTTTAAACTTGATCATGTAAATAATGACCAACTCTCTTACATTCTAGTAATTAAAATTAAAGTATAATTTTCATATCTTAATATTTTTGCTTACTTAATATATAAAATTGGATGACATTAAAATATTTTACTAACTTATCCTTTCATTAAAAGCTAGACCCTGCCTATTTTAGATGAATGAATATTCTACAATATCCCCATTCACATATTCATCTAATTTGCATTTGTGTTTATAAGTGCCAGATACTATTCTTAGCATTGATATTGCAAAAGCAAGCAAGTGGATCCTGCTTCCAAAGACTTTAAGTTAGATATTTAGGACAAATGTACTGTCCAATCTACATCCCAGAATAGTAGGCACCTGAGCCAGGATGTCGGAACACAGGATGTGAATCCTGCTTCAGAAGACTTTAGTGGAAAATACAGAATAGAAATCAAAAGATAATGATATGGAGTTGTACTTCCCAATGTTGTAGACACTAGCCTCATGTGACTGCTACATTATTGAAATCTATAAATGAAAATTTCAGTTCTTCAGGAGCATTGGTTTCAGTAAATATGCAGATATGTCTAGTGGCTGTCATATTGACAGAACTGATAATAGAATGGTTCCAATTTAGAAAGTCACATTGGGAAGCACTGGAGGACAGTTATGAGTCTATGTTGAGAGAGACATTTCTAGTTTTCAGGTGAGCAGAAATCATTCACCTAGAAAACAGAAGGAAATTCAGTAGAGTGAAAAGGTAGACTTATCTAAAGAAATGACCAGCAAGTCTGAAAAGTACACAAGACTAACAGTCTAGCCTCATACTGATGAGTTTGGGATATTCTGAAGCTTTGTGAAGCCACCAAATGTTGTAAGGAGGGCAGCTTGTTTCCCAGCTGCCCGGCACCTCAGACCTGAAATAATCACACAGAAATTATATTATTTAAATCACTGCTTGGCCNTTAGCTCTAGCTTCTTATTGGCTAACTCTTATATCTTAATTTAATCCATTTCTAGTAATCTGTGTTTATCCAGGAAGCTGAGGTTTACCGGGTAAAGTTCCAGCATCTGTGCCTGGCAAGGCTACATGGCTTTCCTTGACTCTGCTTCCTTTCTCCCAGAATTCAGTTTAGTTTTCCCTGCCTAGCTAAGTTCTGCCCTGCTATAGGTCCAAAACAGTTTCTTTTTTCACCAGTAGTAATCACAACACACAGAGGGGAATCCCACATTACCCAAATGGCATCAAAGCTATGTTATAAAGTTAGTACAAATTTAAAATTTTAAAGTGACTTTAAGACACCAAGAAGTGACGGAGAAGTCAGACTCAAATAATATGTAGGGATTAACTACAGAATTTATGTACCAGTTGAGCTGGAACATATAGCCAGACAGAATAGGAAGACGTTATGATTTTGACTTGCCTAATTTTCTGAATGGTGATATCATTTGCTCAAATTACATGAAAATAAACATGCAGGGCTTTCTTTGACATGGTGCTTTTGAAATGCCTGTTGGACAATTAGGTGAAATAAACTTAGACATTACAAAAAAATATTATATAAATGGACTTAGAAGTGAGAAATGAACACTAAAGGCAGGGGTTTTTAAAAATAGAGACTCACCTAAGAAGAATATAGTAAAAAAAGAGAAAGATCCATGTTGACTTCCTAGAATATTATAACGTAATGGGGAAAGGGGAAGAGTTCAGAAGTAGCATCTAATGAAGAGGAAGCACTCCAAGGAAGAATGATGTTTCATAAGGAAAGACAATTATTTAGGACTAGGGTGTTATCCATTCTTCTCCCTAGAATAGTAGGAATTTGCCAGGATGTGGGAGCATAGTCACTAAGAGTGGGCTCAACACATTGTCTTATGATGACTGTGATCCATAGAAAAGACCAATGAACCAGACTATAGGGAGGCATACTACAGCCAAAGGCAGGTAGGCAGCAAATGTTGAACATCAATCCAGCAAGGGCTCAAAATAATAGGTAGGAAATCAAGGAGACACAGGGAGAAGGAATAACCATTGCAGGGTACTTGTATCAGAGTGGAAGAGTAGGTGAATATCTTCGCTGTTGAGTGAGGTCATGACCTCGACTATGTGAGAGAGTAGTGACTTGCATAAGGTGGGAAGAATTGTTGAAGGGTTTCCAGCTCAGGCTAAGGGCAGTAAACCTTTGAGGCTAATAGTAACTGCAAAAGTATGTAATAGACTTCCAAGACTGATAATTGTTGTTAGCCTAAATCCTGAATATTTTCAGTTTATGATTTCATTAAGCTATATATTTTGTTATCATTTCCCATTTGCAGGTCTAATAAAATTAAAATTTTACAATTAAAAATCTGTCCAAAGTGTAGAGTAACATTGTTGAAAGTGAATCCATTCTCAGTCCTTAATACTTTATGTAATCTGGAACAAATAATAAAAATTTCAATCCTACATCATCTAGTATATTGTGAATATAAAAATAGCCATATGAATATAAAATTGTGAAATCCCTGTAAGCTGAGTTCTTCCTGTACTTGTTATAGGAAAATAATGTGAGATAAGGATGCCCATTAGCTTTGACATTTTTGGTGACTGCAATGAAAGATGCTTCATTAGTGCTGGCAAGGAAAAAGGTGGATTGCAGAAAGTTGAAATTGGAAACAGAGGCTAGGGTGTAGAGAGGGTAAGTGAAGATAACTTTCTAGAAGCATTTCTCTGAAAGGCGAAGACCATAGGGTCAAAGTACTTTAGGTTTTGTCTTAGGATGTATTCTCTTTTACCTTCCCGTTCTCCTTCTCTCTTAGAGGAAAGGGCACAGAGTTAACCAGATT
The DNA here is from genome assembly GCA_001685075.1 of Bramus lutescens. Classification (NCBI taxonomy): domain Eukaryota; kingdom Metazoa; phylum Chordata; class Mammalia; order Rodentia; family Cricetidae; genus Bramus; species Bramus lutescens. The sequence goes on along the minus strand of LOEQ01006997.1, from coordinate 38,002 downwards.
ATTTTCTTACTGGTAATGAATTTTGAAGACAAAGCTATCTTTTCTTTTCTTCGTGTTTTTTTTTTAATTTAAAGATAACCTACTATAGTTTAACTCTGGGAACAGAAATGAAAAGGCGGTTAATTTAAATTCTCGACTTGCCCCCGACGTAGACTCACCTGGAAAGAGAGACACACAGCAATAGAACATAACCTGAAATTGTCTGCAGTTATTTGTCTCTGCTCTTAACTAGGGGTATGATTAGCACTGGGTTTCTGCCCTGAGTTCCCCACAGCAATGAACTATAACCTGGAATTGCAAATTAAAACCCTTCTCCCCTGAATTGCTTTCTGTTAGAGTATTTTCTCATAAAAAAAAAAACAGAAGTGATAGAAGGACAGATGATAATCAACCACGAGCAGCGACCAGTCAGAAAGACAGAGAAATTAAAGCTGTTAGCCAGAAAGAGAAGTTGAAGTCTTCAGCCTTGCTAGAAATAAAGACAAAACAATGGTGGCCAGTCTGTAGGGCAAATGTAGGGATTTTGGAACTGGATACTGTTGAAGAGATCCATGTGCTATATAGGAGTCCTAGTAGGATAAAAGTTCACACTGAGAAGGGGGGTATTTAAGATCACAAAGATGGATCATCCAGGGCCACAACAAATACTGGAGCAATGGTAGTGAGTGTTGAAAAGAAAAGGAAAGAGGGACCATATCTGAATATGAGACGAAGGCAGGGGAGAGAGGAGGTAGGAAGAAGAGAGAGAGATCTAATTTGTGTGCGGAAATCCTCAGCACATGTGAGGACCACAAGGCAGTGACAACAGTATCTCGTCAGAAAGTGTTCATATTTTTCTTTCTGTCATCCATTCTGTAGATGGGAAACAGCTGATAGCTGTACCCTGTGAGGGGCCTTGATTGCCTTGAATGTCAATTTCCTCTTCTGTGCTCTTCTGCTCTGAGCAATTCTTATTCCTTTTAATCTAGTCCAAGGCATTCTTTCTTGGCTTTGGATATAGTAAGTTTTATAACAACAACAATAAAAATCAACCATGATTTTGTATTTCAAATCCATTTCATCTTGTCATCTTGTTTTATCATTAATATAGATGGGAAGAAATTTATTACTTTATTTATGAGGTCTTTCATTTTCTAGAATGCTATTAAATCACATTCCAATGCTGCTTTGCTTTAATTCTAATTTCTTTTAGTCTAGCTCAAGGCTTTCTTTCTTCTTTGCTATTTTTCTATTTATTCCCTGTTTATGAGTATATTGTGTTTTGAACGAAACTCAATGAGAGTTGCTGAAATTGTTTTGCTTAAATTGTTTTGGTTTCATATGGTCAATTTCTTTATGTTTTTTCTAAACTGACTTCATAATTCTGGAAAGAGGCATAGATATTTCACAGTTTTATAGTATGGTATCAGTAAATAGTTTTACGTATATTTCACTTTATGGTCACCTTATTTTACTGTAAGTTTTACTTCCAAATTCTGATTTTCTTTCTCCAAGTTTGTTATCCACGACAATCCATCCTTTGTCATTCTTATCTTTTCATATTGTTAAATTGAACATTTTAAACAGGGGTTTTCTGAAATGAAGGGTTTACTCGGCTCTTACATAGTCCATCCTAAAATAAAAACCTGGGCAGCCATGGAGCAAATTATATGAGCTATCAGGAGTGTGGTCTAATAACAGCTGGAAAATGTTCCACTGCATCTAGGAGGCCAGAATATTTTATGATGAAATATTTTATGATGAAATTCAGAGAGAAGAAATCATGAACCATTTACACTGAACCTCCATAGTGACAGCTAAGAGAGAGAAGACAGCTCAATACAGGCAGAGTCCTCAGAGAGGAGGGAATGTTCCTAAATCAGAATATAGTGTTATCCTGGTGGTCAAACTTCAACTGAAAGGGAAGATGGCATGACATGTCATTTTTTTCTTTTGCTTGTGTCTTTTATTCATTTATTAGTGTGTGTTTGTGTGTGTATTAGCGCACGTGTGCACATACACATTTTGGGCATATATCTTTCGTTTTGTTTTGTTTTGGTATTATTTGTCTTATTGCACATTTGTTTTGGCTTTTATTTTTTATTTAAAAAATAAGTAGAAGTTGGGTAGGTAAAGTGATGAAGGAGAATATGTAATGAGTTGGGGAAGACAAAGAATATAATACAAATATATTGTATGTAAAAAAATTAAAGAGACACTAAAGTAACATTAGACCAAAATATGACTGTATCTACCTGGAAACTTGCAAGTGTGTTTTGCTAGTAAGTAGCATTTTAATTTTTTTGATTGTCTAATTAATTTTTGTACCATAGCCAAAGAACTCTCACATGAAATTTCTCATGAAAACATTGGTCAACATGAAGTTTCTACGTGCCAAGAAAGGGATGGAGACAATAACTTACGAGACCAGATACACCATAGGTCAGTTTTAAGCTTTGTGTCCTTTCTATTCCTTTCCACTCAAAGATGCTAACAAATGGTGACTTTGGAATAATAAGATCTATGAAAAATACATAATCCCTACCATTGAGTCCTTTTTTTGTTTGCATTGAGTGAAATATTTATATTGAAATAGGTTTCTGCATTGAGTGAAATATTTATATGGAAGCTTTTGTAGTGGAAACCACAGCTGCTATAGTCTTAAGAAGGAAACCAATCAGAAAATACTTACAAGTTAATTACATGGAATTCAGCAAACACTTAGAAAATACCAATGAAGATTATGGAATTTCAAAGAGCAGTGAGTCAGACTGGGAAAGTTTGTAGTAGCCCTTTCGTTATACTAAAATGAAGTTACAAGGTGTTCTTTGAATTGTGTGTGTAATTTTCCTTTGGAAAAGAAAATGCAGGCAAAATTAGGCAATTTCATGAAAGCTTGAGAGATCTAAAAATAAGAAATGAGACAGGATGTGTAATTTGAGCTACATGAAGCTGACTACGCCCTAGGAAGAAAAAAAATGATTCAAGAAAAGTTTTTAGTAAATTAGTCAGTGCCATCTCTCTCTACAAAGAACTTTCACTTTGTATGTCCAAGAAAAAACATCCTATGGCCTGATTGTGGGTGCTGTGGTACCATTAGAAGAGTCCTCAGACTCCTTCTACCGTTAGTGTACATGATACTGTCTTTGGTTTTTAAACAGAGATCTGATCTTACATCAAATGCTAACTGAATGGGTAGCATTTCCAAATCCTTTTCATTCCTACTTCTCAAATTTTAAAAATTATCCCGCAATGCCATCAGACAAGATCTTTACATTTAGTATTGCTCCATCACCTATAGATTTCATAGTTGCTTTTTTGAGTTGAATTCCTTTGTTAGTCTCCTTCTTCATCATGAATTGTCAAATAAATCACACTGAATGCCATGTTTCTTTATGCAATCATTTAAATCAGTATCATATATTCATATAAGATTCTTATTTTGCAGAATTGTTGGCTTCTTGGACAACTGGCCATTGCTGGAAGAGTGGTTTACAGAGCCACAAAATATTTTGACAAAAATAAATGCTGAAATAGATGAAGGGTCTTTATGTCAGAAACTAAAAGAATTTTTTGCTAATGAAATAGCAAATAAAAAGATAAAAGGTAATTATATGTGTATATGCATGCATACATTGAATAGTGTACATTTTGTCTTCATAATATTCAGCTCCTTCCCCATCTTCTCACAAATCCACCACCACTTAGAACAACCTTTTGTCATCATTACTTTTTTAACTCAGTGAATCCAGTTAATGCTGTCTGTATATTCTCAGATGTGTGATCATCCGTTGACGTGAGGTAGACTTACCAGGGGATATCCCATTTATATCCAAACCCCAACATTTTAAATCACATTGCTTTAACCTTTCGTTTCTTTTCATTTATTGAGATTCAAAGACGATGTGAAACTCGCTGTGTAAGCCAGACTGGCTTCCAGCTTTCCGTGAGGCTCCTGACACCAGAGATGACAGGCATTTAGTGCCTCTCGTGATTGCTCTCTTCCTATGCACTTCTTACTTTGCTGTTCTAGATCATTTTAATTCATCTTTCACTTTTCCACTTTTATATTTTACTTTGACATTTGACATCAGCTCCCTAGCTTTCTAAACACACACACACACACACACTCATACACACACATACACTCTCTCTCAATCACACCCATCCCATCATTATTTGCATAGCCATAACTAAGAGGCAAAAGAATAAAGAAGAGCCCAAAGTATGAATGTTAGGTACAGTAAGAATATTTGTTGTGATTTTAAAGCAAATGTAATATGCTGCAATAATTTTGCTAATTACAATTTTATAATAGTTTTTATATTTTTTTAGTTAATGAAATAGTAGGCATCTAGAACCCCTAATGCAGGTTCATTTTTATCATTCTTCTGAAGTTGAAAAGAAATTAGACGAAAAAGAAGCCGAGAAGAAGGCAGCAGCTTCTGCGGCTGAGGCTCCGACCACCAGTCCTCCCCTTCCTTCTGAAGCAGAAAAAGACAAGGAGATACATCTTCATCCTGAGCCATCAAAACTTTCTCCTGGGAAAGGAAAGACACCCTCAGGTGACTGACAAACTGATTATAACCCTGTTTGTCAGCTTCTTATTTTCACAGAGAAAAGAATGATGAACTACAGCACCAGGCTACTTAGCTAGATTCTGACTTCAGTGACTTCAGTCACTTGAAACAAACACCTTTTTGTAATTTTAATATCTGTGGTTTTAGGGACACTGCCAGGTCCCTGATAGGCAGAGTACATGTTCTACCACTGAGCTACATCCTCCTTCAAGGAAAAGCCTTCCTACTGAGCAAAAAACATTTGTTTAGAAAGGCGAGTGTCTCACCTCTTCCACAGGGCATGTGGAGTCACCCCACTCAGGCTAGCTACTGAGCTCATAGTGGGGCAGGAAGAGGAAGGCTGTAGAGCAACAAGAAGTGCTTTAGTGCAGCAGGAGGAAACAGCTGTCTGCTGAGTTACAGAACTGTATTCTTGTAAAAGGTGAGAACATTTGGGAAAAAAATGGGAATCAGTACAGTCAGGATACTCTTTTTTTTCTTTTTTCTTCTTTTGTTTGTTTGTTTATTTGTTTGTTTCGAGACAGGTTTTTTTGTGTGTGTATCTTTGGAGCTTGTCCTGGAACTCACTCTGTATACCTGACTATCCTTGAACTCACAGAGATCTGCCTGTCTCTACCTCCTTAGGGCTGGAATTGAAGGTATACACCACCACATCCAGCCAGACAGGATATTCTCATATCCCTACAATGTTAATTAGACACCTGAATTTGTATATAGCCAGAGATATTTGGTTAGGTGATTATAGAAAGAATTCTGGTAGAACCAATGAAGTATCTCAGTGGGTAAGGTCACCTCAGTTGCATCTCCAAGATGCCTGTAGTGGAAATAAAGAACCAGGTCTCAGAAGTTAATGTTCACATGCTAACCGTGGTACACACACACACACACACACACACACACACACACGCTTACCTGACACTCCACTAAACTTAGATGTTCGTAGAAAAAGAGACTTATAGAAAATACATTTTAGATTAAGTAGTTTGTTCTACATTCTTAGCCACTGGTTCTGTAAATTTAGCATTAAATGACAAAATGAGCAGGACAAAATTTATCTGTTTAAAATTGTCCTAGTGATATATGTATGATACCAATATCAGTTTGGCATGTGATGTGGCTTCACTGTCTAACTCAGTGCTTACCCTTGATGTGTCGTAACTGTCTCTAACAACAACATTTTCACTGCATGGAGATTTGATATAAATCTGTAATTCTTTACAAAATTAAATTTAATCGTAGTGAACAAAACTTTTGAGACAAAGGTACAAACTTTGTTTCAAATGATTGAAGTCATTTTAAGTGACACAGATAATAATATTTTAAAGACCATTTTGCTTCAACATATCTGGGTTTAGCTAAATGCAAGACATTTAAATATTAAAAATGCTTTTAGCATAAGACCGTGAAATGTAATACCACATATACATATATACACACATATACATATATATATAATTAAAACTAGAAACTTTAACTTAAGATCTAGAAGAAAACTTTAACCATTTACAATATGATTTCATGAGAAGGTATTTTCTCAAGTGCTGGAGAACTCTCCACCATGGTCTTTTAAGCTTTCTTATCATCAGAACATTGGTGTAAAACTCCGCCTTCCCTGGTACCAATCTCTGAACTTTCTGATTCTGACACAGTCTGGTAGTTAACTTTAATATTAAGTTTCTGGAGGATTTATTTTCTACTTTAAAGTTGTAACCTTGACTAGTGTACACTGGAGGAATAATAAATCTCTTTTGGTTTCACTGAGTAATTGTACCTGTCCTTTTTTTTCCATCAAGGACTGGACTAGTCCTTTATCTTATAAAAGTATATAAAATGGCTCATTTCTACTAGCCTGATTCCATTCACACACAAAGCATTTTTTTTACTTTTTCAAGGAAACAGTTACCATGAAAAGGAAATAATTTTTTTTTAAACAACACCCAGAACACCAGCATGAAAATTGGGAAGAGGAGGCACAGTCCACTTAATCCTGGCAGATTTGGTCCAAGTACAATTCTAGAACACAGATAACCATTTCATATCTGCTACAAGTTTCCTTAGGATTCAACTAAAAAACTTCCACCCCCCCCATGTAAAGGTCTGTGATGAAATCTATCATCAAATGTTGGCATTTATCTTAGAATTAAAGTTATCAATATAAAATAATAATAATATCCATGCTACTATCTAACAGTAGTATTTAGGACGAGCATGGTAATGCAAACCTATAACCCCAGGATTTGCTAAAATACAAGGAAAATGAAGTGTTTAAGGCTATTCTTGGCTATACAGTGAGCCTAAAGGTAGCTTGAGATACATGACACACACACACACACACACACACACACACACACATACCCATTCACACACACTGAGATATCAGAACATATTTTGGAACTAACTTTTAAAATGGAAAAGAGGACGTTACTTCTAACAAAAAATGTTTTCCACAAAACTTTATAAATGTCTTATTTGATTTGTCTCTGTTATCTTGTACAAACAGATAGAATTAATTATATATTTGGATACCCAGAATATTTTTATAATAATATTTTCTAATTATTAATCTTATTTCTTTAAAACAATTAGTTGATCCAAACATGTACATTCTATGAGATGCATTGTCAGGCATCTGTATGCTTACAAAAGTTCTTTTAGGTAAACATGCTTCATGCTCTATGTCATTTACTTGTTTATTTCTATGGTATTTTGGCAATCAGAGAGGAAATATTCAAATAAAAGTAACATGCATTTACAAAAATTTTAACTATCACTCTAAACATGCACAAAATGGACAACATGAGCTCTCTACATCATAATAATTTAAACAGTCATATTATTCGCTGACAAAAGTACATATTCGAAAATTAAGAGACAGGAATTAGTGAGCATTTTGGTAACTAATACAGCATAGACTCGTGAGTTTTTTTGTTTTTTTTTTTAAGGACTAAATCAATATCTACTATTTGGGAGACATAGTACTGACCTCCATATTGTCCATTTCCAATAAACTTTTAAGTAGGTTCTAGGGAAGGTAAAATAAATATGCCCAAGTTATTCTTTGCAGTATAAATTAGAGTCAGTAATATTGGAAATACATATGTCACTAGGTCATAGATTACATGGCCAACAGGAGATTAAAGATATGTCATATCAAAATAATGTAGTTATTGAAATCTTCCTCAAAATGTTTCATTTTTATGAATGAACTGGTTTTCATATTTTTTTTTACATTTTATTATTATTTATTACTGTATTATGTTGCGTGCCTATGCATGGTATGCAAGATGTGGAACGTAGTCAATTCTCTATCTCCGCCCTTCTGGGGATTCTCAGTGTTGAGCTCAGATTATCGAGCTTGCATCATCAGGGGGCAAGCCCCTTTATTGCTGAGTCATCTTGCATTGGGGGAACATAGTCTTATTGAACATAGGTCATTAAATTTTTGTGTCATTAAATTTAAATAAATTTGTGCTTCAACTGGGCTTGTGATTTACTTTACCCCCCCATCCCATTATAGATTATGAGCAAGTCCATCACTAAATAGCAATATTAAAGCTAAGATTAAACCTCTTAGCATGAGAACATAGAATATAATGGTGGACATTATTGCTCAATAAGAGAAAATGTAGTCTGTCTTCAGACTGATTTCAAATCGCAGGGAAAAAAACGATCCGTTTGAGGCAGTTCACAAATATAGTTGATTGCTTAGAGATTGAGAAGCCTGAGCTATTGAAGTAAGTCGCCAATGATATTTTTGTGTTGAATTTTGTTTAGAACTCCAGCATGGTAAGCCAGACTCTCAACATGAAGGAAAAGGAAAGAGAGGTGAGACTGCACTCAAAGGAAAGGTGGCACCAATAAAGTTAGGTATTGTTGCTAACTTTATGTGCTCCTAAGGTTTTAGGTCTCTCAGTGAAAATAGCCACAAGGAACAGCAGTACATCCTGAGACTACTTCCTTGGGGCATTCCGAAATCCTTAGCTCATTCCAAAGAAATCAGCCTCAGACTTCGTGCAGCCTAGTGCTCACCCTAGGCTATGCTGAGAAAAGTGTTTCTTTCAAGAGATACTGAAGTGATTGCCTATGGCTGGAGTATCCGTTCATTGTAGATATTACAGGTGTTGTCTAGGAGCTAAGCTTTGTTCCCAGAAAGGCACTGCTGTATCTTCTTTGGCCTCTCAGTAAATTGTATTCACTAACAAGCACTTTGGTACAAAGTCCCCATCTTTCTTTATAACACAACAGAATAAGCATGGAGCTAAAACTTTACATTGTACCAATAATGACTAGCTATTACATTTCCTGAAATGTAAGTATGTCATTTTCTCACCCAATAGCTCATATATGAGATTCCAGGCAAAAAAAAAAAGTCATTTGAATCCAGGAGCATGGAAAGTTGCCTTCTATTGAGTGAGTAGTTATATAATGAGTTTTCGTCGGAGACTGCTCATTCATTTCCTGGCCACCCAGTCACGAATAATCACACAGAAACTATATTAATTATAAGACTGCTTGTCCAATAGCTCAGACATATTTTTGGCTAACTCTTACATCTTAAATTAACCCATTTTTATTAATCTGTGTATTATCACAAGGCTGTGGCCTACCACTAAGTCTCCAGTGTTCTGGCATCTTTCTCCTTTAACAGCTACATTGCATATCTCTCCCTCTGCCTACTCTCTCTATGTATCTCTGTTCAAATTTCATGCTTGGCTTTATTCTGCCCTGTCATAGACTGAAGCAGCTTCTTTTTTAACCAATGGCAATAAAACATATTTACAGAAAACAGAGGGTAATCCCACATCAATGAGCGTGGGGTTTTGTTTGTTTGTTTGTTTCGTGTTATCTTATCTTGACTGTCTAGAAGTTTAGAGCCACAGTAGCACCTGAGTCTCAGAACTTGTACAAGGGCTGGGACTTCAATGGCTGCTTTCATATTCTGGTTTTGATCTTACGTTCTAAGTTGCATTATTTTCTGACTCTACTTTTGTTTAGATTTGTCTGTTTTATTTTATCTATTTGTTATAAATAAACTGAATATTATTTTTAAAGTACATAATAAATAGTTTGTAGAAAGCATACTGGCTCTAAAGCATGTTAGTTAGATTTCTGTTGTTGCTACAACAATTAATTAAAGATTGAGATGCAATGAATATGTACTCTTGACTTCTTTCGGAGTGCATTCCCAATATTATTGTCTTGAGATGTGTGCTTTTACTAACCATCATAAATTGCCAATGTATCTTTAGTCACAAAGTGGCTAATAATCACAAAATGTTCTAAATATTATGCTCATCTGAATACATATCTCAGTGCTACATATGTAGATACAGTCCTTAACAGTCCTGATTTTATATATGTATATGTGTATGTAGTTCTTAATATTGTAAATTAATACCATTGATACTGAGACTGTATTTGTCTCACAGACCATTGTATCACAATTATATTTAAATTATCTCTTAATTGTGATGCATGGACACACACATATTAGTTATATGTTTGGATATTTATGCTGACATGAACATTCTTTTATAACATTACAGTCAAAGAAAATCTCATCATGATTATGTCACACTGCAGACTTATGTAACAAGAGGTAGTTAGTAAATCAACACTGAGATACATCTTTAATTGAAATTCTAACTCTGTAATCAATATTTAATTCTTCATTATTTACCAACAAAGCAATTTCCCATTTTATATTACTTATCTCTTGTTTTTTAACTGTTACAAAACTAAACTCAAATGAAGTATTATTATATGCCCATCAGAAAAAGATATTACATTCATATAGACATATTTCATTCCAAGTTATAAAAGATATAATTGTATGTAAACTCTAAGAGTGCCCTTAATTGGAAACATAGACACCAAATAAGCCATAAGCAACCTTGCAAGTTCAACAGGAAAACATATGCATTCACCAGCTCAGTTTAATTAAAGGATTTCAGATTTGTTTGTTTATTTTTTTCTTTTTTTGTTTTTGTTTTTCTAGTTTGTGAGGTTAAATGGTATCTTAAAAGGTGAATTTTAGGGCTTAGTGAGATTGTTCCTCTTATAGAGGACCCAGGTTCTGTTCCCAGCATCCTCATGAAGGGTCACAATCATCTATAACTCTAGTTTCCGGGGTTCTGGCCTCCACAAAAATATGGTGCACTCACATAATACAGACTAAATACTCAAACGTTAAACAAATGGAACAATTTTAAAGGTGAACTTTAAATCAGATTTAGAAGTCCTCTTACAACAGTGTATAAATGCTATCATTTTGGTGTTTTTAGCAATGTTTACTTCGCAGGACAGAGGTGTTACACAGAAAAACTCTATCTATAAAAAACAAATAAAACAATATTTACTTCATATAGAAAGTTATACAATTTTACTTCTTAATATTTGAAATTAATAGCATTGACATTGAACACAAATTTTTGCGCTCACAGGCCATTGCATCACAGTTATATGTAATGTCTCTCTCACAAGCCATGACACCATTCTGTTTCTTCTTTCTTCAAACTCATTATTTCTTACTGGTAACATCATCAACTTATTGTTATTCTCTGAGTATTGGGTCAGTCTTTACTATTTTTCTCTTGAACTCTTAAATGTTCAAATCTTATGGTGAACTTAAAATATTTATTTTTAAATATTTTTATATATTGTCTGAAAATTTCACACATGTACATAACATTCTTACAATGTGTGTTATGTGTTGGGATGTGGTGTAGGTGTAGAGGAGTTTGATCACTTACCAGGTTCTAAGCACAATTTTACTAGAGGTGGGTTTCATAAATTATTCCAAACGATCGGTCTTTTTGCTTTATAGTTACATATATCTAAGTTCCTGATGAGGAACAATACAAACCCTAGTAATCTGAACAGAGATCAAATTCCTCCACCACTTGGCTGAAGTTCCTTCTCAGTACAGTGCTGGTGGGTGCTAAGCCTCTCACTTTTCACATAACCCTGGGACCTTCACTCTGGTTGTGTTCTTCCGTCTGCTCCATCACTCCACTCAAATGTTCATCTCATCTGAGCAGACTGGCATGTCAACTTTGGCAGCTGTGCTTAGCAGCCCAGCCAGCCATCAATACTCTGTATCTGTTGGCCAAACATGGCTAAACTTAAGAAATGAGAAAGGAATCACTGTTAACCACTTCTTTGGTTTCAACTTGAAAAGATACTAATTAAGCCAGGTTGCCATGGGAACATTTTAGGATTGAAAAGTGACAAATGTTGATGATGAGACTATCTTGATTCAAAATGCATAAATTAGACTTTCTAGGTTTATCTCCTCCCAACAATGCCCCCTCCCAATTCTCTCCTCTCCCTGAGAAATAATTTAATGAGAAGATGTCCAGATCTTTTAAATGTTCTCTTCTCATCCATCAGTGCAGTTTATTTATATCCTACAATTACTTATTTGTATTTTTGGCTTTAAAGTTTGTTTTAAACTTCTGACTTTTAACTTCTCAGCTCTTTCCTAACAACGCTATTTGTGCTTTCGTTACGTAATACTACTCTGTCATTTCATCTTTGCCAAAGCCTTTACTTTTCACACTGATCTACTACCCTGCCTGAAAATTGAAATTTTCTCTGTGATTGTTTTCATTGATAATCATCTTGGCTTAATGGATATCTGCCTGACCCTATCAATTTATCATTATTAAACAAAACTTTCCTAAAATTGATATGTATGGTATACTAAACAGGAGTTTTTCCCCTTACCCTTTACCCATGAAAAATGACCACAGCAAAGACTTGATGATGTCACTGTGGAACCTGGAGACACCAAATGGTGTTCCTCATTAGATTTAACTTTTCACTCATTGAGGTGTAGACACACTTATTTCCCATTAAAATCCTCTCAGCATTTTCATTGATAAATATTAGATCTATTTAATATGGTCTCAAAGCATATTATCCCCCCAAAAATTCCGTCTCTCCTAATTTTCACTAAATGGTCAAAATATTTTTTAAAATAAGGGGTAAAAGCTTATTCAAATCCTCAATTTATAATTACACAGCTTTCCCTTATGGAATAGGTTAAAAAAAGATAGAAAACTCTATCACAGCTCAGAATGAATGGTTAAGAATCATACAGAAAATACATTAAATTATTATGAATATTTTAGCTAGTCTGCAGCTTGAATGACTAAAGGATATTGGTTTAATTATATATGGAGAAATCACCTGAACTACCCAAAACTCAAAATTGATGTTTCTCTACTTATAAACCATGTCTTTTAATTAACATAATATAATCTAAAGAACATCACTAAATTATACTAATCAGAATAATGTATTTGGGAGAAAGGGGCTCCCCATCTATATTCAACGTTATAGAACTACATGCACAATTTTCAACAGTTAATCTGAAGACAGGTGGCATTTAGCCAGAGTGATCTTCTAAAGAAAACAAATATTGATACTTTCACTGTGTGCCTGTGCTCACAACATAGAGATACCATGTAACTGATCTGCGCTTCCCTCTGCATTTGGCAAAGAGAAATATAGTTCCTGTTCGGATCCTAAATTAGAACATTGACTACTTCCTCCTCCCCTTCTCTCCCTTCTCCTCCTCCATTCCCTTACTCTCACATTTTTGCTTCCATTTCTACTCCCTCGCTACCTCCTTTCCTTTCTTCTTGATTTTCTAGTGTTAAATTTCAAGCCTGATTGCAGCAAGAAATATCTTTTTTTTTTGTTTTTCAGAAATCCTTTCAACCTACAGGAATATGAAAAGATTTGGGGGTGTCAGTGGCCTCTTCTCATCTGCAGCCTTACCTTCTCAGGATAACCCTTACATTTGATCCTTCTCTAACTTCTGCTCTGGGTCCCAAGGGACACACACACGCCCCATTTATGTTCTAGGCACTCTTTCTTTCATTTGGCATGAAGAAAATTGCCAGTTTTTACAGCAGGAAATTAAACACACTTTGTGGTAAAGCCTCAATATTATAAGAGCTACACATTAATTAGAGAAGCAAGACATGAGTGAAATTAAAATACTGAAAGTTGCAATAGTCAGACAGATTCCAGGTGTTGGATTCCTTTAACTAAGGAAGCAACTCGTGAGTAGTAGCGTATCCATTAATGCAGGCACCATGGCCAATGAGGTGTTTGTTCTCTTATGTCTTTGAGCTGGAAAAGCTGCCTAAAAAAGCTAAAAGAGTAGTCAGTGAGTGGCCTGAATCCCATAACAATCATAGACTTTGTCATCCTCAGAAACCTATCCCGTTCACCTACATGTACTGGAATGATTTAATATGCCTGTGTAAGTTTCTCCTAAAGGAAAAACACCAGGAGGCAAAATACCAGTAAAGAAGTCACCTGCTGGCTCTGCAGAAACATCACCCACACCAATGGCACCACCACCACCTAAGCCAGGATCAGAAGAATGGGTCTATGTGACAGAGCCTATACCTGAGGTATGGCACCTTCTCATCATAATAATAGGATAATTTATCCTATGTATTTCAAGTTTGCCATATTTACAACATCTAACAATCCTTCTGGAGTCAGGATTGTATTTAAATTTATCAGAAAAACTGAGAGGAGCCTGGAGTTGTAGCTCATTGATGAGTGCAGAAAACCCTAGATTCCATCTCCAGTATCAAAGTGGGGGAAAGAAATAGTGATACGTTTTCTAGAGGAATGTTAGTGAACTGCATTTCAGTTACGCCCATGGATTTGAGTCTCTGGGTCACAGTCTAATACTGCTCTTGAATATTGAAGTCAGGAGAACAAATAGCTTCTGTTAGTAGCAATTTTCTCTCGGGGTCATCTTTTTAGACCTGGAAGAAACATATAAAAGCAACTAAACCATAAAACAGCTACCTGACCCGAGAGCTTGTGATAACTATGCTAGACAGAGAGTTGTGCACGGGACCAAGCAGTTGTTACCTGGGCCTGGGTCTTCAAAAGATAATCAGTCAACTTGGGGATATCACACGCTGTTTTTTCTAATAAAAGGCAAAAAGATGTTTACAAGAAGCAGTTCTGTCTTTTTAGTCCAGTCCACAGTGGTCTCGTACACTGATAAACTCAGCAAGGTCCACCTGTACCGGTCATTTGAGAGTCACGCATTCACTGCAGGAGTTGGGTTGTAGTTGCTATTAAACCCTGCTAGGGATATTTAATCCCACACATTAGGCTGCAAGTTCTTTGGGGAGGGAGTGTGTAGCATAACTCGCTGTATTTGAGACACCGGATATAGTCAACAGTATATGACAGATTCTTGATAGGTTTCTAAAGAAATGATTAACTAGTATTATGGATAAATTTGGCAAATATTTAAAGATGAAACATTTAAATGGTACAATAATATATGCATGCATGTGTGTGTGTTTCTTTGTATATATGTATGTATGCATACTCATATGTAATGGGTGTCACTCAGTCAAGAAGAAGCTACTTTAAATACACACAGAGAAACAGGGAGAGAGACCCCACATCCATTGTCAAAATGTTCTGAGTTTGTGAGATAAACAGAACAGAAGGTGTTTGGGGGAACAAAATATAGTCATCATTGGGTATTGGGTGGGGAGTGATGAACAAAATACCCAAATTTATACCTTGAGATCACTCAAGAGAAATAACACTGTATAGGACAAAAACTAAAATAAGTTGTTAATATTGAGACAGATACAAGCGCCCATACATAAATCTTGGGATGGACTCTTATAGGAAGCAGATGAATCTCAAGGAAAGAAACTGGAACCATGTTCACAAGTCTATCATTAATATGTCACACAAAGATGAGATGAAATGTAATAAATCAATCCTTTCATTCATTCAATAATCTTTGGGGACTTTCCAGGTCCAATATACCATGTGATATACAGAGAAAGACCATAGAGTGCTGATCAAGAAAATTCCTGCCTCAGTGGGGCAGGTATTCTAGAATAAAGCACAGACAATGTAATTTATGTTGCCAATATTGTAAGACCTAAGTTCAGGATGCTAAGGCAGGGCCTCAGAAGATCTGAGGATAACTTAACAAACTGCTTGGGTCAAAGGAGGATTTCTGGAAGAAATGATATCTATGCTGAGACAAGCAGATTATTTGGAGCAGAAATTATCTTCTGGAGACAGATAAGGACTAAGACACTTTAGAAGGTGTGCTCTGGGATGGTCAGTGTTCTTTTGACTCAGCTAGCCACATGATTTTTCATTTTCAAGCACTGATTTCAATGCTTTACTTTTGAACAGGAACTCCCTTCATATTTACTACCTTACTGGGAACTAATAGAGAAGTCCTACATAAACCACATCAAAATAGTACTTCGATATCTTAGAGACAACCAACACACTATCCTTTCTTATTTATATGATACTAGGTAAGTAAAGTCCCCAAGGTCAGAATTTTGTCATGATTAGGTAGGACAAAGATAAATCTCATTCTCTTCCTTACTTACAGAACCAATTTCCAGGAATTTCTCAGGCGTCCAGATCACAAGCAAGATTTTGTATCTCAGTGGCAGGCTGATTTCAACTCTGTTCCCGAAGACCTGTGGGAAGATGAGGAAACCAAGGCAGAACTACACCAACGAGTGAACGTAAGGACTGCTTTGACCTTCTGCACCAGAGTCATCTCCTTTACACTTCCTCATCTGTACATCCCCACTTCATCCCATTTCTGTCTTCAGGGATGGAAGCCTTAGAAACATAACGAGGTGAACTCTGATCCAGTCATTAGTAACTTCACAAAGGACTGGCTGTTCTTCCTTTTGGGTTCAGAATACACGCACGGCGCCCTTCTTAGAAGAGGAGCTGACATCAGCAGTGCAGGAGCGTTGCTGGCACCTGCTTTGTATACTCTCTCCATTTCTGTTGGTCCACCTACCTGTGGTCATAGCTCATGGAATTGCATGCCCATCCTAAATTCAGTTACAGAGCCTAATATCAAGAAAGAGAACTAGGACAACCATACTTGCCTCTTTTGACTAGATCTTTGAGATCTGGTGACATATTGTACATATTTTTATAACTCCATTGCTGTCTGAAAGATTCTGTTGGGATATATAAGCTGTAGAAGAATGTGAGATGGAGAAGGAACAAGGCAATAAAGAAGAAAGCCAAAAAAAAATAGGTCAGGAAATTCTAAAAGAAGGCTCATTAAGATTCAGAAAGTAAACAACCCAGAAGCTTCAAGAAGTCCCTCACACTAAGGTGTTCCATAGCCCCCCTAAAACAATACAGACTATTTGCTCTGCTGTTAGATGCCTATCATGGAACAGTAGAACACTACTGCTGAAGACACCACCTTTGTTAGTCATGGGACCTAGAGAGATTAAGTTGTCATTGACCAGGAAGAATTCTTTTTTCAAGCTAGCTCTTGTAGTACTAAAAATGCTATGCAGATCGTTGGAGGAAAAAAAATGCCATCAAAAACTTTATCCAGCTGTGAACTCCATGAGCTACATTAACACTTGGTGTGGAAAGAAATGCATATGGTATAATAGTGTAATAAATACTATGAGGTGGCCAACTGCTTTTTGATTGGAATTAAAGCCCATACTACAGAAAGCAAACTAAACATAGACAAGACTGATAAGGTCAGAGAAACTGTGTGAGACCATACTACCTAAGGCTTGGGGTCTTTTATAGCATAGACAGGAAACCTTGATTTATGGGTTTAAAAGCTCATGTAGAGAAGTGATAGATCAGAAAGACCAGAAACCGATCTCTCACAAAAATGACAAGGAAGCCTGATGGCCTGGATAATAGGGAGGTGACAGAGGCTTTAACCTAAGAGGTGTTCATCTATTACATATTTAAACATTCCACAAAATCAGGCATCTAAGCTGGGTAGTGGTGGTGCATGCCTTTAATCCCAGCACTCAGAATACAAAGGCAGGCAGAAATCTGTGAGTTTCAGGCTAGCCTGGCTCCAGGACAAAAGACAGTCAGAGCTACACAGAGAAAGCTTTTCTTTAGGGGAAAAACATCATGCATGTAACTAAATCCTACAACTGCTTTTTGTTTTTAAGTCTTGCCCACCCATTCATGAATCCAGATTTAAAGTAGCTCCCCTGAGTTTTTCTTTCTCATATTTTATGGTTTGGGGCAGAGAACAGGAATATTTTGTAGTCTGAGTGTGTCATTTGTTCCTTTTACTCCTTTTCTAAATCCAAATGCATCATATTTTTATAGATGAGCGAGTTAATAGTAGAAGTTATAAAAACATACATAATCTCTGCTAATAGTAGCTACTGCTATTACCTAGGTATATACAATATATTGACTATTCCTAATTAGTTTCAAGAAATGGTACCACAGTATATATATTGCTTTTCACCATTTTCATTCATCAATACATGTTTTGTTAATGAGCTAAATTCATCTACAGTACTTTTTGTTGTTTTTTGTGAGTTTTTAATGCAGAAAATTTTAATGTTTGTGTAAATAAATATAGACATTTTCATGATAGTGTCTTCAATGGCCAATTTAGAAATATTCCTCCCTAGCATTAACTATGACTTAACCTTTATTTTGCCTTTTTTTTAACAGCTTCACTTCTTACTTTTAAATACCTAAAATAAATAACTATAATAGGGATCTTACTTAATTGCTTACAGAAAGCAAGACAAATATTTTAATATGACCCTCAAAGATGTCAGCATTGGGTAAAATATAATACACATGTGTGTGTTTATTATTTATATACATGAGATATATACATATATATGAGAGAGCAAGAGTTTATTTACTTTGATTTTGTTTATATACATAAACAAAATATATAAGAGGATATATAAAATATATCTTCTTCAAAAAGAATGTAGAAACTAAACTTGAGAAAAGGAGAAATGAATATATGCAAATAAAAAGTATAGCTTTACTACTGGCAAATAAGAAAAGTAAGCATTGAAATAAAAAAAAACAACCCAAATCATAGGCAAAAACATTGCTGACAATCATGGCAAGGTGGAAACAACACATGCTATTTTGAGTAAACTTTTGTTGGTAGGATATATTCATGGATTACAGTAGATCTGCAGCAGGAATACACGGTAGAGAAAATGGTGAAGCCCAAAGCAAACTTGACTTCCTTCGGTGCCTATGAATAGTTAAAGCTAGGTTTGAGATGAGGCTAATGTGC
Source organism: Bramus lutescens (assembly GCA_001685075.1). Lineage (NCBI taxonomy): Eukaryota > Metazoa > Chordata > Mammalia > Rodentia > Cricetidae > Bramus > Bramus lutescens. The sequence continues at coordinate 19,336 of LOEQ01006997.1, read as the reverse complement.
ATCCATTTTTTTCTTTTGGTCTTTCAAGACATGGTTCCTCTGTGTAACCCTGGCTGTCTTTGGAACTATATAGAGCAGGCTAGCCTCAAATTCAAATCTGCCTTCCTCTGCCTCCCAAAGTGCTAAGATTAAAGGTGTGCGCCACCACACACAGCTTCACATCCATTTTTGGAAAGTGGTATAGGTAATGTTGGTTGAAAAACAAACTCTATCCTTCCATAATTTTGTATTTCATACATAGATGATCTTGAAAAACATGAAACTTTAAAACTGCTCTAAGATGTTTCTATCCTCCTTCCTTGCATCAGGTTTTGACACATTGATTGTATAATGCAGTGACAGTCATTTCTAAGTACTGAGTAAGCACAATTTGCTGTCACTGTGTAATTTTATCCACCCATCAATGATTCTAGGTACTCAGCAGTAGCTATCACTTGTTGTCAGTGAAAAATATGGCACAGAGATTAACATGATGGGGGCAACAGTGATATATATATATCCAAGCATCCCAATTCCCTATTAAACTGTTTCTCCAGGGAAGTATTGTTGGACATATGAAGACGGAATAATAAGGTGTATCTGCCTAGAGACAATATAACAACCAGTACAGCCTCTAAAGCACTTTCTATCTTGAATTCTTCTTTTATATAGTGTCAATTCTTATGCATAACATAGTGGTACACATTATTGGAGCCCAAAGATACACATCCTAGCTTCACTGTTAACTCACCCAAGGAAAATGCCTTCCCTATTCCGAGTGTCTTACAAAAATAAAGGTAATGAGCTACCTAATGTTGTTCCCAGGCATTAAAGGGGAATGCAAATATGTCAACAACATGTTTAAGAAGAACACAGTACACAAACCACTATAATTTTGTAAATTTTGTATACATAGATATGAATTATAAAACAAATGAAATATCATTGAATGCCTATACTATAGGCCAATTACTATGTATAAATATCATGTTATATACTGTTCTACCCATATGCTTTTTTTATTGTCCTTAGTCTGGTGTGCTATTGAATTGTTGAGTATCCCATTAAACACAAACATTTTTCTGGTAAATGATCCCCTATCTCTGAGAGTTAGCAAACTAATGGCCTTGGTTCAAATACAATCATGTATTTTTTTCTATCAACAATACACAGGTTTTTTAAACTCACATGAAGTGGTTTCAACCATACAAGTTTATTAACAAAAAGCTAATACACAAATAGTTACCCATGATGTTAAGGTGATGGGAATGGACTTACGAAGAACTGTGGGCATATGATCCAAGATAAAAAGAGATGTGAATGCCATCTGAATACGTGAATCAAACACATGACCATGTTAGGCATGACTCCTTTGGGTACATCTCCGGAAACAAAGATCTAAGATGCAGGGCACTGAAGCTGCACAAGACACGACTCCCAAGCACACTCATGATGCTTCTCTTTCCTCTCAGGATCTACGAGACCGCCTGTGGGACATCTGTGATGCCAGGAAGGAGGAGGCAGAGCAGGAGAGGCTTGATATCATTAACGAGAGCTGGCTACAGGACTCTGTCGGAATAATAATGAATCACTTCTTTTCCCTGATGCAGGTAGGAGCAGCCAGACACAGTGACACAGACTCCCTTTGCAGCCTTAATCCTCATGGAACAACTCCTTCGAGAATGTCAGGTGTCTGCTCAAGGAAAATTTTGCTTCTAACACCCTGTGCTCTATGATTGTCTGCCTGGTGATGCATTCTGGCTTGCCAAGAATATTAGCTAACAAAATTGTTTTTCTCCCAGCCAAGCAACCATGCAGACAGTGCATCGATAGCAGCTACTCGCCATTTCTGCTTCCCTATGCATGTTCTACGAGATTGCAGGGACTCTGTCTACAACTGGGATGTTTAGTTGATCAGACTCACACTTAAGAGTGGCCCAAGAAAGCTGCCCTGTTGTAATTTCAGGGATACGTTGCAACCATGGGAACCACTGCTGTGACCAGGAGAAAAAGTGCAGACCAGCCTTTAGTTGATAAATTCCTCAAAGCAAAGTGCCTATAGATAGGTTTTGAGAGATCAAGGGTGGAGGCATGATGATCAGCTGTCTTTGTTTTTACAATGTCTAAGCTTTAAATTATATGTATATCTGTGAGTGTGGCTTTGGACACCTGCACATTGCCTGTGTAGACAACAAGAAGAAAACTTTGGAACCCACAGAGTGGGGGTTTTTTGGTAACTGTGAGCCACCTGATGTAAATGCTGGGAACTATTGTCCTCTGAAAGGGTGGTACACTCTCCTAATCCTGAGCTACCTCTCCAGTCCTATTTGTGTTTATTAACTGAACTTCCTCCTATATTCTTTATAGAAGGTAGGTTTACAACTGAAGACATCCACAGAAGTTACTTTCCTTCCCTCATATAGGAGCTTTGAAATGCTATCTTCCTTGAGAAAGAACTGTTCTTCAGACATGGTTTTCAGATCTTGAGGAAGGCATTCCTAGGGTATTAAACTGATAAAATAAAAAAGGCCTGTCTTAAAATGTATATTTCAAAAACACAAGAAAGAGGTTTACAATGGACTAGTTTCCTATAGTACTGATGGAGGCCAGGGGCTGAGATTGTGGGAGAAGCCTGTCTAAAATTATTCATGCTTGGGGAACTATCAGGTCTATCTTGATAAAGCTATGCTTAATTTTTGTTGCCGGAAGGAGAGCTAACAGGGAGAATGGACGGGGACTATTTCTCATCTATAACTGATTAACTTCGAAGGTACTTTCGGAGATGATAAAATATCTCCGCTTACATCTACAACTTTGATAAAGTAGGAGTTCATCAAATCTCTTTCCAGCAATGACCCATCCATTCTGGTAGTTCCAGCACTCAAAAGGACAATCCCTGCTCCAAAGGCATGTCTGAAAAGTCAACAGAAACCTGACTAACAGGAGGCCTCAAGAATTATAGCAGCCCCACCTCACTATTTCCTTTTCTATGGTTTCAATTACATTTACTTGACCACAGGGGTGTGTGTGTGTGTGTGTGTGTGTGTGTGTGTGAGAGAGAGAGAGAGAGA
>LOEQ01006996.1:56989-67612 GCA_001685075.1 Bramus lutescens | reverse complement strand
GGGGGGATGGGAGGGAAATGGGAGGAGGTGGAAATTTTTAATAAAAAAGTATTTAAAAAAAAGAAAGCATGGGCTGTTGAGTTGTATCTTACTGGGCACTAGATTAGCCAATCTGGAGAGATGACGGATGTCCTAAAGCAATCCTGACCTGAGCAGCATGGCTGCTGTGCTGAGAAAGGGCTCATAGGAAAAAAAATCCGAGAAGTTAATCTTCTGCAGACAGGTCAGACAACCATAAATACCACAGACTTTCGGTGTCCTCAACCACGGTGGTTGAGTGGATTTGGGGTTTTGCCTTTTTTCTTTCCCTAGACAGTATGTAAGCATTTGAGAATGAAGTAAAAGAAAGTGTTGGTTTTCCATCAGTATGCCAAAACCCAAATGTAGCTGGAGTTTGATGGATATAGCTTTCAGGTATTTTGTCTTTGACATAGTGCCATGTGCACTTATAAGTGATCTAGAAGTTTGGGTGCCCATCATTTTAAAATGGTTGAGATAATTGTCCAATGAAAGAAAATCACAACGACAGAGAGGAAACACTAATCTAATATCCTAATAAGATACACAGCAAAATACTCAATTAAGTAGGTATTTTTACTATTGCTACTGTTGGTCTGCAAATGGACACTGTGGTTTGATGTCTCTGGGCCATCCAGACCCAAATAATCACACAAAATTATATTAATTACAACACTGGCTGGCCAATGGTTTAAGCATATTACTAGCTAGCTCTTATATCTTAAATTAATTCATTTCTATTAACCTGTTTAGTTATTGTCACAGTGTTGCAGCTTACCCATAAGGTTCTGGCATCTTTTTCCTTCAGCAGCTACATGGTGTCTACCTGACTCTGACTTCGTTCTCCCTTCATTCAGTTCAGCTTTCTTCCTATCTATTTTCAGCCCTGCCATAGCCCAAAGCAGCTTCTTTATTAACCAATGGTAATAAAATATATTCACAGCATACAGAGGGGAATCCCACATCAATTCTTCTGTTTTAAAGTTAAAACTCTTATCATCAGCATTATCTACTTTTAAGAATTAGAATTTTGTGTATGCATGTGTGTGTGCATGCACATGTGTGTGTGTGAGTGGGCACACACCCAGGGAGGTTTAAAGTAGGTCTCATATCTGTTAGTGCTAGATTTACAAACTATTATAAGCTGCCCAAGGTACGTTTTGGAATTTGAAGTGCTCTTATCTTCTGAGACATTGTTCCAGCCCAACATTATAATTTTTGTAGTTTAAAAGAATAGTTGGGATAAGGAAATAGAGGGGTTCCACGTGATATTATTGGGCTTTTCTGTTGTTGGTGAAGCTACAAATTGCCTCAAAATTTGTCACCTAAAATGATGCAGGGCTACCACCTGCTTCTCTGATTCAGGATTTCAGGCATCTTGAAGTGGGTCTTGTCCCAGGCTACCATGGAGTTTAGACTCTATTCCATTGAAAGCCTTGAGAAGAAGCCGCTCCCAAGCTGAACCACAAGGTTTGCAACACTCATTTCCTTGAGCACGCATGATCTAGGTAGGACCTGCAAGCATTTGGCCTGTTAATAGAGGCAACCTTAGATACTGACATCCACACATCTTAAAAATCATCCCAAATCACCCTTTCCATGCTGGCTCTTCCTTCACAGCCCTTGCTTCACCAAGATGGCAATAAGTTTCAGGCAGTGGTTTGCTAACATGGAATCTTAAATAAAACAGTATGCTCACAGGAGTGACATCTTATTTTCTTACTCATTTTATAGGGTTAAAAGCAAGATAGAGGTTTTATTTGCCTTTCAATGGAAGGGTTCATACAAAGGTGAGAACACCGCAAGAAAGAGTTAACCATGCAGCACTGGAGGATGCTGTGTGCAAAAGCTGTGACAGAGTTCACCAAAATCATTGCTGTGACATTTCCTGGCTTCCTCCTACAAATGTGTATAAATGTCTACCTATCACATCAGCTCTATTTTTCAAGATGGGTAATAAAATCTACAGATGTGAATGGTACTCATTACAATCTTGCACTAAGATGGAAAAATACACTCAAGCCATGTTCATTCAAGTGCAATAGTAAGTCAACACAACAAAACTCTTACCAAGACAAAAAAGTTATTAGAAAATTAGAAAATAAAACTAGCCATCCAATCTACCTTTTAGTTGGAACAGAAAGCTCACTGATCTTTAGTTCTCTGGTGTAATCAGCCATACATGGTTCAGGAAAAGTTTGTCAGGAAACAACAAGCATAAATGGAAGATCTTTCTGACTACGGATGCCTAAAGTACAGCTGTGTGTCAGTATTCAGGTGGCATTCTGTTCCCAGTGTACTGGACTGAATGCAAAGGAGGCCCTCCTGAGAGTGAACTGGGGACCAAAGGTACGGAAAAACATATGAAATCCATATTGACATCTGGCTCCCAAGAAATGGTACCCTGATGAAGAAATCTCTTGATCCATCTCAAATGTGTCTTTAACTTTTCACCTTTTTTCACTGTTGTTTTTTTCTCAAGGCTCTTTTCCTTTCAAGGTGCCCTGTTGTGGATCTATTTATAATCCTTCCCAACTGGAAGATAAGATGTAAGTGAAGTGTTTGTCTACTTTACCTATGTGTATCTAAAATTAGAACATAGTCTATTAGGAAGCAAATAATAAATGCCTAAAGAAGAGAGGAATGTAATGGCTTTATAGATACTAATGTTTTGTGGTTGCTTTTTTGTTTATTTATTTTTGTTGTTGTTTTATGCTCTGGTGTGTGTGTGTGTGTGTGTGTGTGTGTGTGTGTGTTTCAGAGGTCAACATCTGCTATCTTCCTTGATCACTTTCTTATAGTGCATGGTCTTTCATTGAACCTGAAATTCTTATGTTAAATTGGGCTGGCTGTCTAAAATGCTCTAAGGGTCATTTGCTTCTGATCCCAGTGCTGGGATTTCAAGTACATCTAACTATGTGTAGCTGTTCTTTCTATGTTGGTTCTAGAAATAGAACTCAAATTCCCATGCTTGCGTGTCAGGCTCTTTGCTCAATAAACTATCTCCATAGTGCCATAAGCTAATTTTCTGAATCAAGTGTTGGATAACTTTAAATTATAGAGAGAGGTCTTGTAATGTTCTATTTGATGTATTAAGGATAAATGTGGTATTTTTCAATCATTGTTATTCAATGAACTATTTTTTTTAAAATATAGTGGATTTTCTTGGAACATTTAAGTCACTAATTCCTCATACTCTATAATCTTTAGCAGATTACAGTAGATGTGACTAAGATGAAATCCATTCAGTTTATTTAATCACCTTAAAAATAGAGATCCAAGCTGACTAGAAAATACTAAGTCAAAGGAATACCATTAATAAAAAGTAAATATTGGTATCCATGTGTGTTTGCAAAGTATCCATTTTAATTGCATGTATTTGTTCAAGAACAATGTAAAATTCCTACATATTTCAATTTCCACCTTTCACTTTCTTGGTTAAGATGCATTTAAAAAATCATTACAAGCAAAGGAAATTTTTAAAAGGCTTTCTTTCAGAGGATGAGATTGGAGAATTCAAAATAACAGGGTATAGGAGAAAGATGCTGTATTGAATTTTAGCTTCAAACCTGCTATAGTGCTAGGGATCTGCTGGCTCAGCACAGAAACCTTCAGAGGCAAAAGGTAGCAAATAGCGGCCAAAGGTTTACTGAACCAAGTCCATCAAAACATCTCCAGGGATATCATAGCCCAGAAAACAAAACAAAACACACGCCACATCAGATGTCCTTTGTCTCATTAGATCCAGAAGCCACTACTATCCTCATTTGATTAAGTACCACAAGTTAATGTAAGAATGACTTCTCTCAAAATACACTTGAATAAATAATCAAGATTACATTTTATAAGCTCCAGCAAAACAAATCCTATTTATACTTAAGGTGCTAAATATAGGTCTTTAATGGATTTCAAATTAAATCAAATCAAAACACAGTAAATCTCTCCATCAACATTTGTTCTCCTTTTGCCTAAATGGCTCCCAGTCCTCTGAAGTTAATCTTTTCAAACTACTTATCTCACAGCAGCAAAAACCTAAGAAGTAAAGTGAAGATTATTTTTTTCTAAAACTGGACTATGATCAATTAGTGGGTTGTGAAATCAATTTAATACTTTATGTTTTACAAAACCAAATAGAGCGCAAAAGTTCATTGCAAGACCCAGATTGTTGATGTGTCATCTGAAATATGTTGACATTTGTTTCACATATAAAAATATGTGTATTTGAAATATATATCATACTGAAATGTAAGTATCATCTGAAAAATATTTTTTGTTAGAATCTGAACTCTATAACATGTAAAATATATTCTTTGAAAAGATTTGAGCTACAAATTTGAAATATTTAGGGACAGAGGAGAACAGAATGTAGAGGCAAATGGACCTCACCTGAAATTGGTTTCAAACATCCCTGTGTAACATTGATGCAAAGATAAGAATGATGATAAGAATTCCAGGTAGTTAATTAAAAGAATATCAGGCTTTTACAACATGTCAGTAGATGCAGACAATATAAATGACAAAATCAGCACCCCTTCATGATAAAAACTGACCAAACCAGCTGTAGAAGGAATGTAACTCAACATGATAAAGAACATGCATAGCACCTTGCCGCTAGTACACTATTGAATGGGGAGAAATGGAAGGATGGCTCTCTCAAATCTGGATCATAGAAAAGATGGCCTCTTCACTACTTATTTCACATGGCTTTGCAGAACAGAATGAGAGCAATTAGACCACAGAAAGAAAGAACTTGGTAGAAAGAAGTAAAACTGTAATTGACATAATTTCAAGCAAATGAAACCTCAAAAACTACTATAATTATTTTTTTAATGAGTCAAAATTTCAGGATAGAAACACAACTAAACTGGAAGTCAAGAAAGCAATCCCATTTTCAGTTTTTAAAATAAATAAACAAAACATTTGTGAACAAGTTTAACTGGAGAGCTGAAGATTTTAACAACAAAAGTAATACAAAGCACTGATGAAAGAAACTGAAGAAAATATTTCCAGTTTGGGCCCGGCAGAATGGCTCCCGCAAAGAAGGCTGGCAAGAAGGGCCGTTCTGCTATCAACCAAGTGGTGACCCGAGAATACGCCATCAACATTCACAAGCGCATCCATGGCGTGGGGTTCAAGAAGCGTGCTCCTAGGGCACTCAAAGAAATCTGGAAATTTGCCATGAAGGAGATAGGGACTCCAGATGTGCGGATTGATACCAGGCTTAATAAAGCCAAAGGGATAAGGAATGTTCCATACCGTATCCAGGTACATTTGTCCAGAAAACATAATGAGGATGAGGACTCACCAAACAAACTCTACACACTAGTAACTTATGTGCCTGTTACCACATTCAAAAATCTACAGTCCATGTGGATGAGAACTAACCTACTCAATCTCAAATAAAGTTGGAGAACTGCCAAAAAGAAAAGAAAAGACAAAGAAAGACCTCACATATTTGTGGGTTAGACAAAGAAATAGAAAGACCTCACATATTTGTGGATTAGAATAATTTATATTGTTATGATACCTATACTGGACAAGGAGATGGCTCTGTAGGTAAAGTTCTTGATTCACATACATAAGAACTTGAGTTCTGATACTCAGAACATATATTAAAGCTTGCCGTAGTAGCAGCTGTCTATAACCTCAGAGCTGAGTTGGGGTAGGGCAGGCAAGATAGGCAGATCCATGGAACCTGTTTACCAGACAGTTAAGTTAGCCAAATTCCTCAACTCCAGGTTTAACAAAAAATCTGTCTCAAAAAATAAAATTAAAAAAAATGTTTAAAAAGGAGGAAAGAGGAAAAAGGAGAGGAAATACATACTAAACCCAGTGTCAACCTCTGATCTTCACACACACATGCACACATATAAACATATAACTGAATACACACTATACAACATGCATATGAGTGCTTGAATACTCCCATTCAGACAAAATGTTCATGTTAACTTAAAACAAAAATTTAAAAACATTCAACCACTCTGTAACTTGCAAGTCTATATAATTTCTTTCAAAATACAAATAATTTTTTGTATTGAATATGGACCCACAAAAATGTCCAATAACTGAAGCAACCAAGCACGAAAAGAAGAAAGTTTGAATTATCATGCTATTTGATTTAAAAATCTACTACAAATCTATATGAACAAAAACAGCATGGCATCAGACAAAAAAAGATGTGTAGCCCCATGGAATCAAATAGAGGGCCTAAACACAAACCTTTGCATCTTTACCTAACTAATATACAGCAAAAATATTAAGATTATGCATTGAATGAAGATAATCTGTAATGATTGGTGCTAGGACATTAGTTGTCTACATACATACATAAGAAACTAAACTCCTATCTGCCATCATCAGCATAAATCACCCTAAACTGAATTAAAGGCTAACTGTAAGATATGAGTCTTTGACACCTGTAGAAAAAAACCTGGTGAATGACTGAAGACTTAAATAGACAAAGTCTCCTGGGATAAGTCTTCAAAGAACAGAAAATCCAACCAGAAATAAATAAATTAGATATGTCACAGTAAACACAGTACAGGAAAGGAGACAATGGAAAAAGCATCCTATTTAGTGGGAGAAAATATTTAGAAAATACACATTTAAGGAAAACTGAGTAAGTTAAGTCACATGGTTGACAATGCTCATCACAAGAACCACAGACTAACTACAATCTCAATACCACATATGACAGATCTTCTTCCAAAGGGTTGATCAGCATACAAGTAATTCACTAAACAATATGGGATGCTGCTGTTGTTTTTAGCATGCTTATAGCCTAGGACTTAGATGATTGGAGTGTTGACTCTATCCTGAAAGTCTCTTTCCTGCAATCTAGCTTTTTTGTTTGTTTTTTGTTTTTTTTTTGTTTTTTTTTTTGAGACAACATGCCTTTGTGGCTTTGAAGCCTGTCCTAAAACTAGTAGACCAGGTTGGCCTTGTACTCACAGAGATCCACCTGCCTCTGCCTCCTGAGTACTGGGATTAAAGGTGTGTGCCACTGCCTCTCACAATCTAGTTTCTACAGTTCCAAAAAGTACTTCAAAAGCTGCCAAGGGAGGGAAGCAATTAATAATCCTGCCAAGGAATGACATGTATGAACCACAATGTAGATGGAAGTCTGTGCCTCCTAGTCCCTCAGTGGTTCAGACCCAAAGAAACACACAGATGCTTATATTAACTATAAATTGTTTATTAACTAGCTCTTATAAATTTAATGCATAAATCTTGTCTATTCAGCAACATGGCTTAGTACCTTTTCTCAGTGAGGTATCTCATCTTGCTTCCCTCTGTCTGAAATGTGACTGTTTCTCTGTCTTTCCTCTTCCCAGAATTCTCTTAGTCTGGTTGCCCCAGCTATATTTCCTGCCTGGCTACTGGACAATTGGCAGTTTGTTAAACCAATACAAGTGACAAATCTTTACCTTGTACAAAGGCATTATCCCACAGTGCCACAACAATGATAAGAATGGCAAGATATTTGTAAAGGTGCAGTCGTGGCATTCATGTGGTTTTGTTAACCAATAGATGTCTAATTGGACTTAGATCCCACTCAGTAAGGAGATCAGGCCTGGTATGAAAATGTTAGCTAGCTGACTAGGGCTACTGAGGTCATGGATCACAGAAGAGAATCTACCACCACCATTTAGCTAGACCACCATAAATTTAACTACATTTTAAATAGTATCTTTATACCCAAAGCTAAGTGTAGCTACCACCCCTCATTAAAGAAGCTTCTCTTTATAGAACACAGAGGCCATCACAGAAAATCAGAAATGTACACAGTGCGGAGATCAAAGGATTCTGGGAGACCAGACCAAATAATTACATCTGCATCACAGAGCTTGCATGTATGGCCCAGTGAGAATGGGTGGAAAAATTGTAAGAGCCGGAATAACATGAAGTCTACTGTGAAATAGTTTCTCATAGAATGGTTTCATAAGCAAGACTAGAATTATAGCAATATCAATGGTCATGTTAATGTTGAAGAGGAAAACATTTTGAGAAGTTCCACCCATAGACAAGCTACTATATTCAATTATTGACTGCTGGAGGAAGCGTAATTAGCCTCTTCAAGAATGAGCACCCTTATTGGTAGTCCAATGTAGTGTGGTTAGTCTTGAAAGCATACACACACAAATAACAAAAATGGACTCAGCAGGTTGCACACTCACATATGTGTGTGCATGTGTGTATATGTGTGTATGCATATATGTGCATATATACATACATGTACATGTCTTATATACATGTATGTATATGTGTATGTAGCAAATATAGTCACAGAAAAAGAGGCTATCAGCTTGAGAGTGGTGGGGCATGGGAGGGATCCTGAGAGAGGGAGTTGCGGGTAAGACAGGAGGGAAGAAAGGGGGGAGTGATATAATTCCAGTTCAATAAAAATGAATAGATAAATGTCCAGAATGTATAATAAACTAATAGCAAACCTTCTAAATAACCCTGTTTTGAAATAGCAAAAAGCTAGAAAAATGATACTTTTTTTAACCACAAATCATGTGGTTTTGACACATGTGTTTATCTTGGCTTGAACATTATTAAGTGTATGTATTCATCAAACCATGTTATGACAAGTCACGAATGTGTAAAATTTTAACGAATCACTTGAAAACATTTTCAAATAAAAAGGTTAAACAAATTGAGAAAGAACAAATTGGATTTTGATCTCATACACACTTGCTTTTATCTCAGACCTGCTTCGTCCAAATATTAGTTGCATATTTATGAGGGAGAAGGGAAGGATTGGCAGAAAATTTAAAACACTTTGTCAAAATAATGCACAAAGTCTTCCTCACCTGGTACAGCAGCAGGTCCCTAGCAACCTATGTCCTCAAAGAGCAGTGTTAGTGTCAGACCATGGTTTGGGAGATATCGCTAGAGAATGAAAAGATGAGACATAACCCTCAAGAATAATATTTTAAAAGGCTAACTTGTAAATATCCAGCACTTGTGTGATATTTGAAATCTTTGTCCGCCTCTGTGTCCTCAAATAGTTCAGCTCATCAAACGTTTCTCCACTGAACTTACTCTGTTATCTGGAGGAGTCATCTGAAATCTGAGCTGTGCTGAGTTGGGGTGTCAGTCATACTCCAGAGGTTGATATTTTCTTTACAGAGACACTTCAAACAGAGTGCTAGCAACAGTGACAATTTCCTTCCTCACCAGCCCAGCTGTCACAGACTTTGGGTAATTCACAGGCATCCCACTTTTTATCAAAGTCACTGTTGTAATGCCAGGACTTGAGTGAGGCAATCAGCTGAGCAGAGAGTCAATAATGTCAACTGAGATTGAATTCGGATATTGATATTATCGTTTTTAAAAAGAAATTATTTCTACTGTATAAGCTATATGTTTGTGCCTAAAGGTAGTCATTGCCTCAGATAATTCACAACAGGAACGTTTAATACATTTAAAGCCTATGCCAGAAAACTCAAAAGACCTAAGGATAGAATATTTGTATCCCTATGTGAGTGTTTGTTTGTTTTTATAAAACTTTTCATCTGGGGATCTTGTACCACAATGGCCATCAAATTAATTTTAAAATTTCCTTAAGCTAGAAATATTCTGACTTATTTACATCTATAGGATATATAATGACCATATCATATCTTTTTTGGAGAGAATTTTATTTTAAAAGTGTTATCTTAAACTGCAAGGATGTCTGTTAAGCATCACAATTAAACATGCCAAAGGAGAAGCCATGTTGTCACAATGCCCACTTACCCCCCCCAACACCTCAAACCCACCCTTGCTGACCTTCTATACCCTCTTTTTTCTTTTCTTTACTTTTTATTAAACAAGAGAAAGTAGACAAATACATGTTGGTAACGCTGTCTGTATTCACATAGACACACTGTAATCTCTGAGTTCCAATATACAGAGAAAGGAAAAAAGTTAGAATTTTTCCCACAGAGCACGGTGGTGGTGGTGTTGAATCCACAGTTCAAGACAAGAAAAGACATTTCCCCCAAAATAAGTTGAGAACCATGGTGTTGAGAAGCGACACCTCAAAAACAGGATGAATGAGCACAAGAGGGATTGGGGACGGGAGGGAAATGACTGCAACTTGCTCCCAGGGACTGGAGAAATTTAAAAAAGAAAAAGAAAATAAAAATAGGGTCAGAATCCATCAGTCTTCTGTGCTGGTCATCCTTGCCTTCATCCTCCTCTCCTTCCCCTTCATCTTCATCTTCTTCACCTTCATCTCCTTCTTCATCAATATCTTCCTAGCCTTCTTCTTCTTCATCATCATCATCATCATCATCTTAATCTTCATCTTCTTCACCTTCATCTCCTTCTTCATCAATATCTTCCAAGCCTTCTTCTTCTTCTTCTTCATCATCATCACCATCATCATCATCACCACCACCACCACCACCATCATCATCTTCTTCATATTCTTCACTTTCATCTCCTTCATCAATATCTTCCTAGCCTTCTTCTTCTTCTTCATCATCATCATCATCATCTTAATCTTCATATTCTTCACTTTCATTCCTTCTTCATCAATATCTTCCAAGCCTCCTTCTTCTTCTTCTTCTTCTTCTTCTTCTTCTTCTTCTTCTTCTTCTTCTTCTTCTT
>LOEQ01006996.1:39306-56945 GCA_001685075.1 Bramus lutescens | reverse complement strand
TAGAGCAGCTCTCTGGCTCTTCGTGTTGTCTCTTCCTGCTGGCCTTATTCTGTGGACTCGAGAGTTTTGTCAAATCCTTTCCAGATTTCCATTTGATTTCAGTGGACTTTGAGGATGGGTCACCACTCTCATTCAGATGAAATCCTTTGGAGAGAACTATATTTTCGAAGCAGGGATTTTCATCAAAATAAAAATCTATTTTGTAACCTGATTTAATGTCTTCAAATTCTGTTACTTCAACTCTGGTTAAATAATGCAGAGCCTCTTCGTCTTCCTCCTCAAGCAGTGCAGACACTTGTGGATGGTTGACAAATGTGGTTACCCCAAAATTTGGGATTTTAGCGATCAATTCTGATCTCTTCTGAAAAAAAGGTTGGCAGAGTTTGTTACATTTTTGTTCTACTTTTATTATTTTCTCACTTGCTTGTTCATTAAGTCTGTCTATTTCATCTTGTACTTCGTCAATGTGTTCAGTTGCTGCTTGCTGTTCTCTTTCTCCCTTCAGCAGGCCAGGAGAGGCTGACTTGTCCTCCAGTTTCGGAGAAGGAGCCTATTTGGGTTTCTTGGACTGAAGCAGAAGCACAGATTGCCGTTTCGGGGCCATGGCACGAGGGAAGTGGCTAGAGGCCAGAGGCCAGAGGCCAGAGGCACACAGCGGGAAGAAACTCGCAGGAACTCCCATATCATATCTTCAATATTAAAGTTCAAATGTCAGGTTGCTCAGTTAATAACCAGCACACCTAAACTGGTTATTACTCAATATTATCATAAAATTCTGATGGTATAACTGGTATATTCACATAATATTATTTTTGGAAATCATTATTGGAAAGATATTTAATGACCATACAGCTATAAATTCAATAAAAATAATGGTGTCATTATAATAAATAATATAATAATATATAATATATAATAATAAAACAAAGCGCATCCTAGATTTCAGGACTTTTTTCAATTCTTCCTATCTTGTGTAATTAAAAATGGCATCTGTGAAAGCTTTATGTTACTGAGTTTCAGATGTCATACTAGTTTATTTAATATTTCAGAACTGGAAAACTCCCTGCACTTTAAAGACTCACCTTACAATTATATTTAATTAAACTAATTTGTCAATGGTAATGACTTTCCAAATTTATGGTATATGGGCTCCCTCCAGTGGCTAATTTAACACTCCCAAACCTGGACCAGTCATTTTTAAACCAGAGCAATGCCCCTCAACCGTCATAAACTCTCTAGGTGCAAATTCTACAGACTTGGAGTTTGAGTTTAAATCTTACAGGCTCAGATATGTAGTAAGTGAGCACATCAAGATCAATTGTTCATTTATTTACTCACTTATCAGGAAATATAAAGCTTGACATTTTTATGCCAGGTACGACACCGACTTCTATAGTTACATGATGAGGCAATCTCTATCCAGGAGCACATGTTGTATGGGAAACACAGAAGTTCACGAACAAAAAGAAGCAAAAATTCCTGAAACCCAGTGGATGAGTAAAACACCATAGGCTTACCCAACATAAAGTGGGGGATGCAAGAAAAGAAAGCACATATCTGAGATAACTTTCCCACAAACTATAAAAATCTGTTGTTTGGTAAAAGGACATTCTAAGCAAAGATGGATTGCTTTTGCAAAATGGACACACACAAGTACACATGTTCACTAAGTAAAGTTCTCTGCTTGACTGAGAAGAGCTCACCTGGACAATGGGTGGGAATTAAGAACAGTCAGGGAGATGAACGTGAGAACATGGAGGATACGATTTCTCTATGTATCTGGAAAATGACTTTTTGGTGTGGATTAATAATAGCTTTGAAGTACTGATAGAGCTCTAGCTGGGAAAAGGAAAGCGGCATGCAAAGCAGAAAGGAGCAGAGAATGAAACCAAGTGCCTATGATTCAGTTAGATAAGGTTCAGAATCAGATGATAAGAAGGAAGTGAAGGACAGAGTTTGCCGACAGAGATCAGAATTTCCAGTATTTCCAATATTAAAATGAATTGCTTGGTAGATAGAGCAGGAGATAAATGAGCGTCACCTCATTTATCATGGGTTATTCTACCAGTTGACCTTGGAGTTCTGTTGTAGTGTGAGCAAGACAAAAGCAAGCTAAAGCCTCAGCATCTGATATCATGGGTTTACTGCTGTCTTCATTGTTGTTTGCCAGCTTTGAATGAGTTATTCCTAAAGTTTCCTTAATACAGTTGTCTAGAGGTTCTTAAAAAATCTTTATTTTTTATTTTTATTGATATCTCTCTGTGTATCCATGTGCCAAATTCCCACAGAGGCAGAAGAGGTGCTGGATCCACTGGAATTAGAGCTCTAAGCCATTGTGAGCCATAACAGGTGCTGGGAATAGAACTCAAGTCCTGAAGTAGAGCATCAAGTGATCTGAACCCCTGAACCATCTCTCTATTCTAAGTTCTTTTCACAGACAGAACTATGACTAAATCATGAGCAGTAGCATTGTAGTTTTGATCATTAAAATGTTAGATTATGAATAAGGGGATGAAAATGAACATTTCTCCATTCCTATAAGACTTCTGAGGCCAATTATTTTAAAAACAAAAAGGAACAATGCATAATAAAGTGACAAAATTATTTCAGAGATTTTCAATATCATAAAAAATTTCATTATCACTGAATACAAAGACACCTAGGTACATATTCACTATTAATCTTCCCCCAAGATTTAGTACATTAATACAAAGCAGCCTACTGCAAAGGAATTTTCCTAATGTGTATATCACAATGCGATTTCTGATAAGTTTTATTCTTGTTGCTAATGAAGACAAACTTCATACATTAACAAATAAAAATGTGGTCCATGTATTAACCACCTCCAGATGCCATTCTATCAATAGTATTGTGCCTATTACTTATATTTGCAGTTTGTCCCATTCTAGTTATTTTAGAAAAACAAAAATAATTATACATAACTATTTGTAAGATTTTATAATGCAGCATCTCCCTCGTGTTGAATGTAAATGTTTCATTAGTCTTAGCTATTAATAAAACAAACCAGCTAAGGTGACCAAAACAATGGGTTGGTTACTTTCTGAAACAATACGGAATCCTCAGTGTGTGGTTTCTGGGCTGAAACATGCATTAACTCAATTATGACATTAACTCTGTTTTCATTTACCAAGCCTTCTCAAACTTACAGCTTCCCTGTGGTAAGAATGATCTCCAAAAAGCAAAAATGGAAGAAAATACTTCCTTCCAGGCATAGCCATCTTTACAGAATAAGGGCTTATTTCTATTCAAATGATTTCATCTAAACATTCACTGCACAGACTGGATCACATGCCTCTACTCTCATCCCGAGAAATTAGGAAAGAAGTTTTGATGTTTGGATTAGAACGGCTTTTCTATTAGGCATCATCCCTCTAGGGAAGTGTCCCCTGGGAGAATGGTTATGAAGATTAACCTCAATCCAAATGTGTTACATTTAGTAGCGGTGTCAATCAATTTCTAATTTCTGATGCGACAGCTTACTTTGTGAGATTACTATTATCAATTACTAAGCTGTAGTGTGAGAAATACCTCTTCCAATTAGAACATTTTGTCCAGGAAGAACACTAATTAAGACTTGAGAAGTTCTAAAGGGAGGGTCCTTAAGACCCTGGAAGTAAGCAGTTTACAAGTCTCAGAAAGTCCCTGAAAGTTATCAGATGTACAAGGATCCCTTATTCACCAAAATTTTATAAGCAGTAAGGAGAGCTTAGCAGAGTCTCTGACCCATGGAGCTACCTACAAGCCCTGCATACTCTAGTATTCATTTCATAAGCTGTCCCCCATGGTGGGGGTGAACTCTTGATTATTCTGCTGCCTTTGATCATCCACACTCTTGTAAGTGAACTCTCACTCACATTGACCTAAGTGACTCCAGTAAATTCATTGATTTACTAAGTTGGACTTTGACGGTATCATTACTTTGGTCTGTCTTCAATTTCCTGTTTGGGGTTAGTAGATGTTTGCTTACATGTCTCCAGGGATAGTGTTACAGAACATAAAAAATAGTAGGAATGCTGTTATATATATATATATATGTATGTATGTATGTATGTNATATGTGTGTGTGTGTATGTATGTATATCACAGTGCACAGTAAGGTTCTACCTACAACAGAAAATATCCAAAATAATAATATATAAGTTGAGCAAACTTGCTTTAGGATTTTGCTTACCTATTCTTGTCATACTGTGTTTTCTTTTAATTTTTTTATTCATTTTACATAAAACCACAGTTTCTCCTTCTTCCAATTTGCCCATTCCCTTTCCCCACCTCCTTTCTACCTCCCACATTCGCTCTTCTAAGAGGGTAAGACTTCCCATGAGGAGTCAATAAAGCTTGGCACATCAAGTTGAGGCAGGGCCAAGTTCCTTCCTCTATATCAAGGCTGAGCAAGGCATCGCACCATAGGGAATGGGTTACAAAAGCCATCTCATGTGCCGCAGACAAATACTGTCTCCACTGCTAGGGGCCCTACAAACAGACTAAGTTACACAACTGTCACCCACATGCAAGTGGCCTAGGTTGGTCCCATGAAGATGTCCTAGATGTTGGTCTAGAGTCATTGATCTCCCAGCTAGGGTGAGCTGTCTCTGTGGCTTTCTCTGCCATGATTTTGAGCACAGTTCTTGCTCATATAATTTCTCCTCCCTCTCTTCTACTGGATTTCTGGAGCTCAGCTCAGGGCTTAGCTGTGGGGTCTCTGCTTCTGCATCCATCAGTTAATGGATGAAGGTTCTGTGATAGAGTAGTCACTAATCTGATGACAGGAGTTCTTAAAACATTTTAAATGCTATATTCTGAAAGTCTCTGAAAGATTTGAAGAATACCTATCCATCTGAAATATATTTCTATATATCTAGAAAACCTAAATAGCATGACTACAAGCTTGACTATTATAGAAGACTATCTATTAATCTATGGTTCTTAATTATACATTACATTTTAAATGATCTGGACAAACACAATAACTTAATCAAAATCAGAATATACATATAACAAAATTGACAAAACTTGTATCAATAGAGCAATATCCATACCAATGCAAATCTTGATAGCATATCCCTCTTTAAATGTAATGAAACATTCATAAACAACCATTTAGGGAATTTGGGCTTAGTTCTCTCTAAACTACTTCCTGGTGTTTAGTGTGCAAAGTAATTTTTTGAGGGGTATTCAAGGTGATATTTCAGGGGGTCTTGGTCCATCAAACAACATTAGTCAGGAAGAATTCCACAGTTTCTCATCCTCTGTGGAAACAAAAGAAGACCCAAATTTTGGAGACAAAATACCTTTAAAGTATATATGTTGGTTACTTAGCTCCTTCACAGTCAAAAAATTCAAAGAAAACATAATAATATATATATAATCCAGACCCTCTGCGTATATTCCATCTTTACATAGCTTACTTGCTTTTTACTCTAGTACTTTTTATTTTATTATCTTTACTCCTTTAATCTATGACTATCTGTACTCTGTCTCTTTAAAGACTTTACCATTTTTTAAGAAAACCACTTACTTCTTTTTATAAATGTCTATATTCTTTTCTTTTCTCTCCCAAGCCTACATATGTTTATGCAACACTGTGGCCCATTTAGAGGTTTTTTTTTTATCTGATTCTGTCTTTATTGGGTATCTGTAATTATTTTTAGACTAGAAGTGCTTCTTAAAGTGCTAAGTTCTTCTTAGGAACTTAAGCAGCAGCATTGCTAGGAGAAATATAGCACTGCCTGCTTGCTCTGCCTCATCCTACATGGCAGAGGAGGTCCATTCACTGCCTCTGAGCCATGCACATTACCCCAGTTCTAAGTACACAGTGGGTCTATGTCGAGCCATTAAGCAGTTTGTAACACACTGCTTACATATCCCCAATTAAATGCTTGGCCTCCAGAGTCAGAGTTTGTGCTAGCAGCACAGCCCAGGAAGCTGCCGTTTCAAAACACTTCCGTTTCTGATTGCATCAGGAAAACCTGTCTTAGAGGAGCCATGCCTGTGCTTGTTTCTAGCAAACAGAGCCCACCCAAGAAAATGCCACTACAAACCATGCTTAACTCTGTTCTTTTGTGTCTAGAATTTCTTTTTAAGCTTTCTCAAGTTTTACATGAATTTAGTTGACCACGTTGGAGTGCCAATTTGTATTAGGGAGCCCACTTGTTTGTTTCCTAGCCTCCTAGCAGCTCAGACCTGAAATAATCATACAGAAACTATATGGTTGAAATCAATGCTTGGCCCATTAGCTCTATCTTCTTATTGGCTAAATCTTTTATATTAATTTATCCCATTTCTAGTAATCTGTGTATCGCCATGGGGCTGTGGCTTATCAGGTAATGTTCCAGTGTCTATGTCCAGCAAGGCTACATGGCTTCTCTCTGACTCTGCCCATCTTTCTCCCAGCATTCAATTTAGGTTTCCCTCCCTATCTCTGTTCTACCATACCACAGGCCTAAGACAGATTCTTTATTAACCAATTGTATTCCCAGCACAGAGAGGGAAATCCCACATCAGCTGGACCCATTTTCATATATTCTGATATAGTGTGTTTGGGATCAGGCTTTAAAAGTTTACATTTCCATCAAGCTCCAAGTTGTTCACCTTACACTGTTGGTGCAGGCACCACACAATGTCAAGATGTGTGTTTGAACTGGTTAATTCTTTATTGGCTGTGAATTAGATCAGCTAACTTCACCCCTTAGAGATTCTACCTCATCATCAGTAAAATAACCAGTCTATTAACAGTGCACAATTGCATATCTGGTGGTTTGTGTTTTTCATAATAATTCTACCATTTTGCTCTATTGAGTCCATATTTCATTTGTTAGATTTTTCTCTGTCTATGTTTCTTACTAAAATGTTTATTTCCCCCTACACTTCAAAAGTAATCAACTGTACAAACAAAAAATCAGAACACTTGAAGGTTTTTTAAATATGGAAAAAGATTGAACCACATAAAAGAAAAAGTAGGTCAACTGAATTTCTTTCAAGAAGAACACCAAGAGAATGTGGCTCAATGTCAGAGGCTACAAATCAAGTTAAATGGTTGAGTAGCTAAAGAGACATGTACCTCAGCACTGTGATGGGAACAAGCAAAAGAAAATGCAATATAAATTTAAATAGCTTATCACACAGCGAGGAGGATAAAATGCTAATAAGATTATACAAAAATATTCAACTAACAGTCAAAGAAACATCTACAAAAATATAAAGGCATGACCTGTTGTTGACAATGATAAACAGAAATGTGGAAGACACTGTGTGCTGGCAATTCTGAAGAAAGCAACTGGAGTCACTCACCCTGCTTAGTAAATTCAACTCCAGGTGGCTAACAGAATCAAATAAGAAAGAAAATCAAATTATGGGGAAAATTGAGATATCTTCTACAAGTATGGAAAAATGATTACCTGCTTAGCTTCAGAATGAATGAGCACTATTAGGGTTTAGCTAGTGGTGATATTGTTAAAAATATATTTTTGCTTACTACTAAAGTAAAGGAAAGGGAAAGAGATTTCTGAGAAAATAATCATTAATATAATATCAGAAAAGTGGCTAATGTGTAAATTCTTTAAGTTTTGGTTTAATGGGAAAAATAACAAAACCATAAATACACAGGAATATAAGAAAACTGATAACCCATTGAAGATGAACATTGAAGAACACGCTATGGTTCGGAGAGGTTAAGTGACCTACCTTATCTTCCCTGACATCAGAGCCTGTATTCTTTGAATTCTAATTTCAGTGTTGCCTTTGGATGATGATAACGCACATCAGAACATAAATGACTAACATTTACTGAGCATCAAGGGCCATGCTAAGCAAATTGCCTGCATTATACCATTTAATTCTCGATGTAATATATTATCTATTCCCATTTGTAGGAGATAAAATTAAGAGGCTGTGCACAAGGTCACAGGACTATTAAATCTATGACTGACTCCTAAACCCATACACAAACCACTTCCTCAAAGTTTTGTTTTTAAAAACATATAAAAATAAATAGAGGAAGAATTATGGTGTGGGAGGGGTACACAACCACAGATTTCTATCAACAGACTCCAAATCTATGTGAAAGAGGAATTTGTTATTTTATTACTGATTAAGGCACCAACGGAAATGCACTGCCTGCTCCAAGTTAGCTTTGAATTTCCACCCAGCCTTTAACTTGGACTCCAAATGGAATAAAATGAATGTGTCAAAGACAGATGTAAGACACACTTAAGAATATTTGGTTCCTTGAAAATAAGATATTAAATAACTACCATTATATATGTTAGGCAATAACATGATAATAGTTGGGCAAAATAATTACAAGATCAATAACACTGCATGGCCTTTACTTCAGGAAATTTTATTCTAGGTATTGTCATCCAAGCTTCACAAATGCGTTGCTCTTCAGTCACAGGCTCGTAGTGGCTCTTGATGCAGACAAGGGCCTTGAAGCATTGCATGTCTACATGGGAAACTGTCTGGCGATGCTGTGGTTTATTATCTAGCCATTTAATCACAAGGTATACATGGTCTAACTTGCCAAACTAGTAGTTTTTTATAAGTCTACATACATGCCAAGCATGAAGACACAAGTTGTTACAGAAAAATCCAGATGGATTATTTAAGAGTAAAAAGAGGTGGGAAAACAGTTTAGGGATGAAATACCAGGCATAAGGAAGACACAGAGGAACCCAAAACCTATTATTAAAGATGCCACGTAGAAGTCTTGCTTTACCAATAACTGCTTTCAAAACTGGAAAGGAAGTTCTGTCTTTTCATCCACTGAGTGGTAAGCTATTGTTCTTTGCTCTCTTGGTGTCCTTGGACACACAGCACTAAACTTAGTCTTGGCGGGTAAAGAACTCCAGTGTTTGAATTATATAAATATAATATAAACATTAATATATTTATAGAATAATATAACACCACTTGTGTTTAAAATTTCAGTTTGTACTAACATTAACATTTAGTGCAAATGCTTCCAGGGACCCAGATTTTCTAATAATGATGTCAGTGGCTTACAGGCACCTTGCACAAAAGCTGACAAACACAGAGTTCATAAATCCTGATTTAACTGAGATGTGTATGATTTATGTTCCGTGTGAGGCCTGGAAATGTCAAAGGGCTTTATCTGGTTGAGACTTAATGCTGTTGTCAATAGGAAGAAGATGAATATTTGATGGGATTAAATCAAATTATAAACTTCATTTTCTCAAGGTCTTTTTTCCCCTTTCTCTACTCAGAGTGTTTAATGAAAATAAAGGAAAGATGCATTTTCAAAAAGGGATATTTCAACCATCCAGAGAATATAACTATTTTTTTCTGTAGAATATTATTTTACTTAACTGACTGCTTTACTAAACAACAGCACTTGCATAGACTTGCGCTGGTCTTTAACCTACACTTAACTCCTCAGTGCAAGCCTGTTTCTTTAGTTCTGACTTCATTATTCGAACTTCAGCACTGGTCTAGTTGAAAAGTAACTTGATTTCTGATTAAAGTTATTTGTAAGCAAACAGCCTTGGAGTGGCCTGGCAACCCCTCAGCCATAAAACAACTGCACCTGTCTCGTCTGGATATAAGGTCTTAAGATCATAAAATCAATCAACTACTGAGTCATCTTTCTAAAACAGCCTGGTTTATTTTCATGATGGTGATGTGTAGAAATTCCCTAGCCCTGCAGTGACATCTTTAGTAGGACCTAGGAAGTCATTCCTGTCGCTCAGAGCAGATTACAGAAAACAGGAGTGGAATAAGCTCCCAGCAAACACGAGCCATTGGTGTCAGTAAACCAAGATGCTATGCAGTGATTCGGTCGTATGAAGTTGTGCCCTGCTAACTGGGAATCTTTGGTCTGATCAGCTGGCTTCACATACAGCATCAGCCCAGCCGAGGCAGTCAACGGCCAAGTGTGTAAACTGTGTGACTAGCACATATGAAGGCTGTTGTAGAAGTTTATGGGTTGGGGTGTCCTGTTTCTTGTTTGGCATAGTGATCCCGCTGATAAAATATATTCCTAACTTCACTGAAGTAGGTTCAGTTCTGGATATGGAAATAATGCCTTACTAAAGTTGTTTTTCACAAACTGACTGCTACCATGTTGCCCTTGAATACAAACCTGTCTTGCCAAAACAACTGTAGCCAAGATGTCAGTTCTGAGTGAACTCTAATAAAGATTAAATATAGCATTTATGACTGAGAAGCCATGAGAAGGAAAGCTTCCTTCTGAGAAGCTGAAACCTGGCTAACCAAGATCTACTGACTTTATCTCCCACTCACAAAGTAAGTCATTTGGGGTTCTGAATTTCATTTCTTCCTTTGGCAAACCAAATATAAGTATATCAGCCTACTTGAGGTTTACCTCTCCATATGTGCACACAGGTTGTCATGAGGAAAGTAGTCAAGTCAAATTTGGATATAACTAGGAAGAATGTTGTTTATATTTTATTTAAGGCAGCATCATATAGCTCAGCATGCTGACACACATCTGTAAGTCCAGCGGAGGCAGGAGGCTAAAAATTACAACATCAGTTACAAGATACGATCCTGCCTTATAAAGAAGAAAAGAAGAAAGGGAAGGGAGTATAAGACGAAGAAGAAAAGGAGGAATAGCAGGAAGAGGAGTGTAGCTCAGCTTCCTTGAGATTACTGAAGACATATTCAAGACATTGTCCTGCACAGAAACTTTCCGAACATGTGATGTTTACATAATAAAGATTAAGACAAAGTTTTCAGTTTTATTTGTGTTGAATTGAGAAAGCCACAGTTCTTTGGATTCCTTTTTTTTTTCTGTAAAAAAAAATGGGGGGGTTAAGCCAAATAGAGCCCTGTGTCATATGCAGCCCCAATAATGAGCAACACAAACAATACTTGTTCCATTAAATTGTGGTTCATAATCACAGCTTACTAAACAGATTTTTTGGGGGGAGGGGGTTTCAAGATAGGGTTTCTCTGAGTAACAGCCCAAGTTGTCTTGGAACTAGCTCTTGTATACCAGGCTGGCCTTGAACTCACAGAGATCCACCAGCCTCTCCCTCCTGAGCACTGGCATTAAAGGCAAGCACCACCACCTCCCGACTTCAGAAAAGATTTCTTTTGTTTCAGTCTAATGCATTCTTTTCTCCTGTGATGCCAGATTTAGAGAAAGAATGTACTGACTAGAAAGAGAAAAAACTGTAGTTATTTCTCTAAGAAATCTATTAGTAGCTAGTTATAGTGGAGACGCATGCAGTCCCAGCACTCAGAGGTAAAAGAACTGAAAGTCCCAGCCTAGGTTTAGAAACCAAGACCCTGTCTCAACACAGGCACAGATAGACACACAGATCACACACAGATTACACACACACACACACACACAGATTACACACACAAACACATACACATACACACACAAGAGAGAAAGAGAAAGAGATAGAGGGGGAGGGAGGGAGGGAGAGAGAGGGAGANAGAGAGAGAGAGAGAGAGGGTTGAAACAACCACTAGCTCCTTCTAGCATGTTTGACTGGTTTTTATGAAACACACACAGTCAAGGTCTGACAGCTAACCCTGTGGGACATATAACTCTGACACATAACCTTGGCTGAGATTAATATTTTAGAGATAAATAATTAGACATAGTAGCAAGGGTTCCTCTTATCACATAAAAGCCCCATATTATCTAAGCTTCCATTGATTCATTTACTATAGCCTGTTGGTTTCTGGCAATCCTTCTCAGCTTTCAAAAAAGGTGAAACTCATTATATAACACTTAAAGATATAACAACAGATTTTTCCAAGGCAGACATAGAGAAGAAAACAAAGACATGAATAAAACAAATGACGGAGTCCAGAGTATCAGGAAAATTACCTAAACCTCAAAGTATGCTGTAAACTTTGCATAGCATCCTTTAACATATTTCCCATCAGGGCCATGTGAGGATCATTGAGGAAACACTTTAGTTGAACACATTGTTTAAATGAGAAGCTCGCATTTAGTTAAGTTATGCAAATACACTTCTATTGGTTTATAACTGCTATTTTATAGCCTTTGGACATTTGCTGTTTGGGGAATTTTTGTATTTTTGTTGTTCTTTTGTTTTCAGTTGTTTTGCTTTTTTAACTATAGCCTAACATTTATTTTGTGTATGAAAAAAACTGATGAATATCTGATTTCTCAAATATTCTCTAAACTGCCAAGAACCTCACACTCTTTAATTAGCTACTGGGTAATTAAAACCATGTATACTGAAGTGTATACATGGTTTGCATACTTATTTTATATCTGCTTGACAATCATGACTTTACTTGTCAAAAGGGATGGTTTAACAGAAGATCAAGATGCCAGGAGGGAACTATTAGTTTCTGTTTTAATAGAGGTTTGAAGCCAAAGGGTCTGATCATGTAACTGATAACTTTATGACACTTACACTGGTGGCTTTTTCAAAGATGTAGCTACCACTCTTGTCAGTGATGCTGACTCCTGCTGCTGTAAGGAAACCCATTAAACATACTAGTTTTCTAGGGCATGGTGCCAACCACAGAAGGCTTTAATCGACCCATATCAATTAACTTAATTAAGGCAATCCCACACAGACATGCCCTCAAACTAATCTCAAGTAGACAATTCTAGACTCTTTGAAGGTGATTCTAGATTGCGTCATGTTGGCAATTAAAGATAACCATCTGCTTCCTGATATCTAGTGGGAGGAAGAGCACATATTAGCTATACAGAAACTGCTTTAAAAGTGGATATTTAATTCTTGGATATCTACTTAATGTTTAGCATTGAATATATACTCTTTCTTAACACGTTTATAATTGCTTCCATATTTCTCACACCGAAATCCTTCATTTACCAGACTTTAACAGATTTAGTCATTTGTTTCAGCTCATAATATACATAAAATTGTTCTTGAATTATAATGCAAAAACTAACAATAAAATGACATATTTTTTTGGTTTCTGGCTTTTGGATTGTTTTTTAATGTTTAATGGCTACAAAGTTTCACTCTGGGAAAATAAGGAGATTTCCAGAGGAGAGTGATAGCAGCAATGTAACATCACAATGTAATATCTGGGGTCTCCAGAGCTGTATAGGTTAAAGCTGGCCCAAAGGACAGGAAATTTCTTTAAGTGAGCAAGACAAAAGCTAAACTATACACCAAAGATTCATTAATGTGTTAAAATAATCTTTCAGTTCAAGGAAGTGATTGCCATAAAACAAAGATAAGGGGAAGGGTATATTGTTCGGATGAGGCTGTACGAAAATAATAACATTCTGCTTTACTTATTGATGTGGTTTGCTAGATCTTCATTTTGTTTGAATAATAAAATGAATGTTTAAGTATTTAAATCTCCTTGAAATATGGTCTCATATAGTCCAGGATGACCTTGAACTTCTGAACTTCCTGTCATCATCTCCTGATTGATGGAATTATGGGATTGTGCCACCGTGACTGAGTTTTATGCAATAATGGGAATCAAATCCAGGACCCTGCTCAAGCACTCTGACAACTGAATTACATCCCCAGGATTCAAGCATTGACTTTTTATTAGGCATTTCATTATCTTGATTCTGTTGTCTATCATGCACAATCTTATATTACAATTTGGCTGTGCAATTTGCTTTGTCTTGTCTTTATTCTTAGGTATGAATAATTTACATTCCTAAAATTGCTGTTACTCACTTAAATGCCCAATGTTAGCTTCATGAAGATTGATTTTAGTGACTGCCTAAAGGATTTTTACCTATGCTTGGGCCTCTGAGTTATGTTCACTTCTATGGATGATTCCTGCCATTCATTTCCAAGTTTAAGAATTGGTATTTGTCTAAGAAAGATGAAGCAATTTTAGTTAAATAGTATGTTTAAATGAAAAGAACAAGAGATTGCATTTTATATTGTATGTACAGTGAGACATTCGACTGACCAATGTTGAAGTCATGGAGAACCGCAGTTTTATACAAGACAAACAATATTCCTGTACTACACTGATAAGAAAGTGTGAGAATATGGCTGGCTATGCCAGATACTGTGCAAAAGAAAGGACAGTGAACTTGAAAGCAACACAGTTCTAATTAAAACTTCCATGAAATAAAAAATAAAGATAAACATCAAGCTCATCAAGGTAGACTTGGATGCAATGATTCCTCTGCTCTTTCTATCTGACATGAGAAACTGTGAAATGTCTATCATTTTCTAGCCAAGTCAAGGCTCTAAGTTTTTTTCCCATGAATAGTTACAAGAGTGTCTTTGTTTGGGTTTCTATTTCTATGTAAAGAAACCCTGACAACTATGGGGTCCCACAGATGTGAGGCTTTTCCACCTTGACCAGAGGTCAGAGAGTTTGAGCTTATTTTTTTGCTCTTTCAAAGATGTTAACAATAGGTGTGGCTACAAACAAGAGATCCTGACCTAGGATATGGTTAATTAGTATTTTGGGTATAGAGGTGGATCTGTTCCACCTCAGAGAATTCAAGTCTATTCTTTATATCATGTTAATGAAGTCTGTTGTTTTCTTCCTCCCCTTTTGAAGTGAAGTATATAAGCATGAGGAAAATAAAAGTGTGGGTTGTTCAGTAGTCACTGAATTCCCTACCCAATTGTTTTGTGTTCCTGCCTTTTATTTCTTTCATATTTCTGTTCCTTTTGCTTAATAATTCTAATCTTCTTGCTCCTTCCCTGGAATGTGCAAATTTCATCAAGGCTGAACCCTGAAACATGTCACCCCAACTTGTAGCTTACAATAGACCACAGCAACTCTTATAAGGAAAGCATTTAATTGAGGTGCCTTGCTTATAGTTTCAAAGGTTCAGTCCATTATCATCATGGCAGGGAGCATGGAAGTACATAAGAAGACATTGTGCTGGAGAAGTAGCTAAGAGTCCTACATCTTGCAGGCAAGAGGAAGTTGACTGAGACATTGGGTGCTACCTTTATCACAGGAAACCTCAAAGCCCGCCTCCACAGTGGCATGCTTCCTCTAGCAAGGCCATACCCCCTCCAACAAAGCCACACCACCTACTAGTGCCACTCCCTATGAGATTGTGGGGACCACCAACTACATTCACGCTACCACAAACAGTAAACTAAGTCTGACCTTTTCAAACGAGCCATCATCCTATGTTGGAAATAATTTATTCAAATCTACTTTCCAGTTATGTCTCCCCTGGGAGCATCTTCAGGAATAACAAAACCAGCAGTGACATATTTCTCTTCATGCACAGCAGCTGTTTTTAGTTTTGTAGCATCCATCTGTGTCTTGCTTAGTTTCAACCCTGACTGCTTGAGAGGTCAAAGCCCTAATTAGACCCTACCCTTAATAACCATTCACTCTAGGTCTCACCACCTATCCATGGCTTCACTCTGGTTCTCAGCATCCATGCTTATCTTACCACCTACCATTGGCGTGAAGAACATGCTGATTTCAGAGTTATTTCAGTTCTTGCCTCTTTCTTCCTACACTTGATGGTTCAGATTCTTATAAGGCATCACCCAGAAGCTTGTCTTCAGTTTCCTGGGCTCCTTTCCCTCAGCCATGGGCTGGCATTACTTTAAGCCCAGGCACAGTGACTCCCAAACCACAAGTTCATCCAGAGAGTTGAGTTGTTTGGCTGATCTTCATAGGGGTTTGGTTATTAATTTCTACTATTGCTTTTATGTCATATGATCTTTTGGGGGGCCACATGGTTCTACCCATCTCTTCTACTGGTATGAGAATTTACTGTCTAGTCAAATAGGGTATTCGGCAAGTTTGTATTCACAGACTTCTGTCCCCTTCAGAGATTATTGGTAGATATATTCAAGTTTTATATTAGTTGCTGAGGTGTCAGGCCCTTACCCCTCATTACTGATGTGAAAACAATGTGACCACACATTTACTCTAACCTCCCAGGATATAGACTAACAATGGTCTTTACTGTGGTAATTTGGCACTTGAATCTTTTGAAAAATATATTCACACATCAACATTGTCTATCAGAACTAATACCTACTAAGCTATTAATTTCTATATTTTAAACTTTTAGAAAGAATAGTTATTGTCTGTGTATGTGTTCATACATGTGCATGCACGTACATGCACGTGTGTGTTAATGGTGAACATGTGGAAGGACATGCCTGCATATAATAGTATGTGGTGTGTGAAGGTCATAATTCCTTGACAGAGTAGATGCTTTCTTTATACCTTTATATAGTGTCTAAGAATAAACTTCAGATTAGCCAGCTTCTCCAACAAAAATCTTTACTTGCTGTGATATTTCACGAGTCCAATGTTCTCTTAATCTCATGTTTCCTTTACACTGGAGGTTCAATAAAATTAATTTTGTTGAAATTAAGTATATATATGGTAAGATAAGCATAGTTAGAACTCTGTCATCTACAAGCACAACTAATATTGTGGTCTTTTCATATTTTCCCCTATAATCTATGAGTACTCATTATTACAAAACAGCAATTTTACCCTTTAAAATCTCTTTTTACTTCTATAAGAAAATCCATTTCCATATCAATATGTATAATTTTCTCACATCCTTTTAATAGACAAATGGCATTTCACTGTCTAAAAGATCATATTTGAGTGAACAATTTATAGCTAGAATTTAGGCATTTTCTATTTTTTACAAATATAAATGGCCCTGCAGTTTACATTTTGATGGTAAATGTACATGAGACTAATTAGCCCTCAACAAGTAACCAGTTGTGTACTTTAAGACTGACTGATGCCCAGTGCCTTGTAGGAAGCTTGTTTTTAGAGCTATTGTCTACCAGTACACCCAATACTCTTACTATCCACATCACCACTCAATATTGTCAGTTGATTTCTAGTATTTGACACTAAAAATATAACAAAGGGTGATCACTCTTGATGATTTAAAGTCCACATCATGGTTCTTCCCACATAAACTCTGACATCAGAATTTTAGGAAGTTAAACACAGTCAGAAATTTGAGTTCCACAGGATTCCATAATATTGCATCATAAAAGGCCTGCACCTATGAAGACCTTCCTCATGGAAAGATAAGTAGAGCAAAGGAATGAAGACAATGAGGAGACTTTGAAATCATCAAGAATGTGTAGCATGGAGGCTTTTTTACTGAAGATAAAAAATATTGTTTAATACATGACTGAAACAAACATGGAAAACAGTTGTCTGATTTTTATTGTTATTTTTAAGATTTAAAACAGAGAGGGAAACTGATGAGATGGAAATGCAAATGAGAAAGTATAAATATGGATGAATTAAGGAAAAAACGTAATGAAGGTTGGAGAGATGGCTCAATGTTTAAGAAGACATGTTGTTTTTAAAGAGGACCATAGTCAGACTTTGAGCATCCAGTTTAAGTGCTTCAAAACTGCCCGTTACTCCAGCTGCCCGGAATCTGTTACCAAAGGAGTGGGTATCCCTTCTGTGGATAGTGGGGCTGTGCTGTTTATTATACTTATATTCTCACAAAACAAACAAACCCTCCATATTTCAAACCTGTGGATAAAGAAAGTCACCATGCACCAGGAGTTTACATTGTAGAGGAGGAGGAGATGTGAACCCTTCTAATAGGCTGAGCTCTTTGAAAAAGGTTGAGGTACAAGCTGAAGGGTCAGTCATGGTGGAAGATTAGCAACCTACAGGGTGGGTTCTTCACACATGCCGTGACAGACAAGCCA
>LOEQ01006996.1:0-29300 GCA_001685075.1 Bramus lutescens | reverse complement strand
GGACCTTTGGAAGAGCAGGCAATGCTCTTATCTGCTGAGCCATCTCTCCAGCCCTGAAGGTGGCTCTTATTGCCATGGCCCAGAGCTGTTTCAGAGCTGAAATGTTTTCATCAAATTCTCCATAAAATCAGAAGGTGACTAATAACAAACAGTCATCTAATAGACTTCGTTTTAATAGAGAGATTTCAAATTTCCAAAATCAATAGTGATTCTAATAACATCCCTAAATTATATGTTTCTTTTCTCTGTTACCACAGAACAAAGAAAATAAAACTTGTAATTAAAAAAAGAAAACAGAATATCTGAAAAGTAATCATTTTTTCTATTAATATGTGAATATTGTCATAATATACATTGTGTATGTACTTTCTGGGGTTTGAATTTTTCATCCATTTTCTGCTTTCTTAATTCCTTAGTCTGTTATATCAAAATTCTAATATAATAACCTTTTGGATTAAGTTTGTACTTTGTGATCTCTCATGAATATTTTAAATTGTGTATTTATATTCAAAATATAGATTTCAAACAACTAGCTACTATTGACTTTAAAGATGGAATAAAGAATAAACCATAAATGTTTCTCAAGAAAGAAATCTTTTAAACATGAAATAAAACAATGTACATGGTCATTTGGATGTCCTTTGCTAAGGGGTTTTCCAGATTCACCTATCTGGTGCTCTATAACTCTGTTTAATAATCTAGTATTAGTCTTCTCAAGCAATATTTTATTATAATACTTCTTCAAAATGCTCTCAATTAATTGATAATAATTACTGAAACAATATACCATATTTAGTTTATTTCCCTAGACACTTTTTGTTTGATATTTTGGCCCCTTTAAAATATTCAGTATAGGCAGGGTATATGGTCCAGTGGTAGAACATTGCCTAGCATGTGTGAGTTCCTAATTCAGTTCCTAAGACTGCAATAAATAAATCAATTTAAGTAAAAACTAAAATAAAGTAAAAAATTAATTTAGTGAATCTCCATGACACTCTGACAGATAACTTTATTTACTAAACTGCAGTAGGAGACCGCTTGTTCATTTTCTCGCTGCCCAGACTCCCAAAATAACCACACAGAAACTGTATGAATTAAATCCCTGCTTGTCTTATTAGCTCTAACTTCTTCTTGTTGGCTAGCTTTTACATATTAATCTAACCTATTTCCATTATTTTATATTTTACTGCAAGGCTCGTGGCCTACTGGCAAGGTTCCAGCATACCTGTCTCCAGTGGCAGCTCCATGATTCCGCTTCTTTCTTCAATCATTCAGTTTAGTTTTCCCGTCCCAGCTCTACTCTATCCTATCACAGGCCTAAGACAGTTTCTTAGTATTCACAGCATACAGAGGGAAATCCCACATCACTAAACATTCCTAGAAATGTGTGTACTGGGCATATTTGAGCACTTAGCAGTAAATCGTGATTGACACTGACAAATTAACCTTTAGAAAGTCACTTCAAACTCACTGTGTATTGACATCATTGGCTTCCCACACACCTTGAATACAGGTTGTTATCATGTCTTCTTCCTAAGCCTTTGCTAATTACTGGGTGTGATGATTAACCTCAGCTGTCACCTTGACATTGTCTAGCATCCTCTGGCCATGCCTGGCTGTGTGTGAGGGTGGGAGTGGGGATTAGATTAGTCTAATTGAAATAGAAAGACACTGTGGTGGCACCATTTTCTGGGCTAGAATCCTGTATGAAAAGGAGAAAGTGAGCTGAGCATAGGCATTTATCTTTAGCTCCTTCCTGGATGTGCATACAATGTGCCCAGCTCCAACCACCAGCATTTCCCTGCCATGGTGGGCTACAATTTTGAACTGTGAACCAGAATACAATCCTTCCTCCTTAAATTGTAGTTGCCAGAATAGATTTTATAAAAGCAACAAGAAAGTAAACTCAGATAATCAGCCAAAAATGAATCATTGTTTTGGCTTGGATCTTAAAGAATCCCTACACATCAAAGGCTTGTCTCTTCTTACTCCAACTGAGAAGCAGCTTTGCTCTGCCACATGCTTCTGGCCTCCATGTCTTCCAGGCTGTTGGTTCACAGGAACTGTTCCTCCCTGAGGCTAACTTTACAGGCAAGAGATGGGAACTCTGAAACCAAAAATCCTGTGTTCTTCTTTATGTATTTCTTGAGTATTTTGTCAACCACATGAAAAGCGAAAGATGGCATATTTGCAAACCTGTATTTTTTATTAATGAATCTGAAAGGAATATATTAACTATTATGGACTGTTACCTTTAGAACAAATAAATCACAACAAAGCTTTGGAAAAACAAAGGTAATTGTAAGAATCTATCTCTGGGGAGAATGAAGATATTCTTGCTACAGATGGGCTATATAAAATAGGAAGAATTGAAAAGGTTGAGTTCTTACAGCAACAACAAAAAACATACATGAGTTAATGGATTGGAACTGTGTCTTTTTTGTTAACTTTCAAGATAATCTGCTTCACTTTGGAGACCTTTGAGTTCTATACCAGGAATGCTTATTAGAGAAAATCTTGCTGCAGATTTTTCTATCAATTTGCAAGAAAAATAAACAGAAAAAAAAACCAACAAAATAGGTTAGTGGTTGGTCAAAAGCATCACCTTAGCTCCCTAACACCCCTTTATACAAAAAGTCCAGATTGTTTGCCTGGGAGTTTCATCCCAGCTCCTGGAATAAGCTCCCTCCCCTGTGAGTTGTCTCAGTATAGAGCCCCCGCCAAATGGTAACTCCTCCCCAGGGAAGATCAGGACCACTCCCACAGGCTATTTAAACTGCTTCCCAGAGAATGGACATATGGACTCCCCTTCTCTCTCTTTCCCTCTCCATGTTTTCCCAGGGCCTCCCAGGAAAGTAAACTGGCACTGAACATGGACCTCTTTAATTTGGTTTGATTGGAATTATTTGCGTCAGCAGAAAGGTTTGGCTTAACAAAATACCTAAAAGTTAGTATATGGCATAGTGTCATCTGCACTCTGAGAGGTTCTATGGAGTCCATTGACATGCAACACTTCTGCTTTTGTTCATCATGTCTATTGCTACATGTTCCATAAAGCATTTAAGTCACACACTAGTCAGTCAGTAGGCTGCAGAATGAACATATATGAGGACTCAAGGAGTCCTGAATGATTGTAGAAGAACCAGAGATAGAAAACACTTACAGTGTAATACTTGAACATTATGTTTGCAGGAATGCTAATCTAGAATGACAGCACAGGCAAACCCTTTGTACTTTGAATCAGAAAGAGTGATATTTTGTTAGGTAGACATATTTTTGTATGTCTTAATAATCTTGAAAAACCTATGTACTAAACCATTGTTTAATCATAGGTAGATGGATTTAAAATTGGAAATAAGATTTAATGGTGAGGTTGAAACTGTCTTCAGCAAACTAAGCACATGGTATGCTCAGACATTTGGTGAACACCAGGGCAGGCCTTCCAATATCTAGGATGTTAAAAAAAGAATTAAGAGGATATCACACTAATAGGAAAGGAAAAATGATAATGCAACATCAATTAATGAGTCTCGGAATTAAAAGAAATGTTTTTGTTTTATTTTGTTTTCTGTTTATTTATTTTTGCTATTTCTTGGTTCTGTTATTTGAGTAAAGAACAAGTAGATGTAGTGGCCTTTTTCTGGTAAAGGATCCCTAATTCTTGGGAACTGCACAGAGCAGACCAAGAGGTGAGTGATCATCCCTCAGCTGAACAACTTGGTCCCTAGGCCCTAGGCCTCAGGGCAAAACCCTGGGCTCTCCCCGACTTACCTCAGCTGTCCTAGCCAGCCAGCAAGCAAGCTTCCTGCAGGCTGGATGCTCCAACACTTCTGCATTGGAGTCTGCAATATACAAGTCTAACTCTTCCCTCAAACAGACCCATAATCTAAGACCTTAGCAGCTCCCTGAAGCCCCCTGAGACATGGACAGCAACTGCAATGATCAGTCCTAGAGATGATCCCTGAGACACAGTCAACGACTGCAAAGATTGGTTGAAGAGGCAAAGACACTGCATGCATCTGTAGTTCCAATGTAGATGCCAATGCAAGAATACATTCATCAACCTAAAGAGCAATATGGCAATACCAGAAACTAGTGGTCCTGCAACAGGAAAACCTGAACATTGTATCTTAGAAGAAGCAGAAGAAAACAACCTTAAATTAACTTCATGAGGATGATACAGACCCTTTAAGAGGAAAAGATTTTTTTTAAAGAAATGGAGGAAAAGACAAAAAAATGAAAAAGTAAAAATTCAATAATTCTTTTAAGGAAAGTCAAGAAAAAAATAATTAATAGTTCAAACAGTTCAAGACTTGAAAATTGAAATAGAGGCAGTAAATAACATACAAACCAATGGAATTCTGGAAATGGAAAAGCTGGGTTAATGAACAGGAACTACAGATGCACGCATAATCAGCAGAACACAAGAGATAAAAGAGAGAATCTCAGGAGTTGAAGATAGAATAGAGGAAATGAACTCATCAGAAAAGAAAATGTTGAATCTAGCAAATTCTATTCTTAATTCAAAACATCCAGGAAATCTGGAACACCATGAAAAGATCAAACCTAAGAATAATAGGGATAGAAGAAGGTGAGGCGCTCAAGTTCACAGAAAATATATTGAACAAAATTAAAGAAGAAAACTTATCTAACCTAAAGAAGGATGTGCATATGAAGATACAAGAAGGTTACAAAACACCAATACTGAATCAATAAAAAGTTCTTTCACTATATAATAATCAAAACACTAAATGTAGAAAATAAAGATATTAAAAGCTGCAAAGGATATAACATACAAAGACCTATCAGAATTGCACCTGACTTCTCAATAGAAACTCTGAAAGACAGAAGGTCCTGGACAGATGTGATGCAGATACTAAGCGACCATGATTGCAAACCCCAACTACTATACCCAACAAAGCTTTACATCATTATAGATAGAGAAAACAGATATTCCGCAAAAAACATATTTAAACAATACCTATCCACAAATACAGCCTGACAAAAAGTATTAGAAAGAAAACTTCAACCCAAAGAAGTTAGTTGCACTCATGAAAACGTAGGCAACAGGTAACCTCATACCAACAAACTCCAAAGAATTGAAAAACACAAACATTACCACTGAAAAATAACAGGAATTAACAATCACTGGTCTTTAATATCTCTTAATATCAATGGACTCAAATCAACCTATATAAAGACACAAACTAATAGAATGGAAATGAAAACAGAATCCATCCTTCTGTTGCATACAAGAAACACACCTCAATCTCAAAGACAAATATTACTTCAGAGTAAAGGGATGGGAAAGAGTTTCTAATCAATGAGCCTAAGAAACAAATGAATATAGGTATTATAATATCTAACAAAATAGACTTTAAACTAAAATCAATCAAAAGAGATGGAGAAAGACACTTCATATACACTACAGGTAAAATCCAGAAAGATGAGTTCTCAATTCTGAATATCTATACCCCAAATACAAGAGCATCTATGATGTGGGATTCTCCTCTGTATGCTGTAAATATGTTTTACTACCATTGGTTAATAAGGAATCTGCTTTGGGCCTACAGCTGGGCCAAACCAGATAGGGAACATGAACACAGATATAGAGAGAAAGTAGGCAGACAGGACAGACACCCTAGAACCTTACCAGTAAACCACAAGCCTCGTGGTAAAATATAAAATAATAGAAATGGGTTAATTAAAGGTGGAAGTGTTAGTTAATAAAAAGCCTGGGCTAATAGGCCAAGCAGTGTTTTAATTAATATAGTTTCTGTGTGATCATTTCGGGTCTGAGCAGCAGGGAATGAACAATCAGTATCTGCATACACACCCACATATGTAAAATAAACAACACTAAAGCTTAAATCTCATAACAAAACTCACACACTAATAGTAGGAGACTTTAGCACCTCATTCTCACTAATGAGCAAGTCTGCCAGACAAAAACTTAACAGAAATAGATATAAGAGAACTAACAGATGTCATGACATAAATGGACTTTAAAGACAACTATAGAACATGGAACTTTCTCTAAAATTGACCACATACTCAGTAACAAAGCAAGTCTTAACAGATACAAAAAAATGGATAACATCTGTAACTTAATTGGATTGCTATAGCTTAAAGTTAGGATTCAACAACAACACTAATTGCAGAAAGTCTACAAACTCAGGAAAATTGAAAAAATGCTCAAATGAATCACTCCTAGGTCAAGGAAGAATTAAAGAAAGAAATTAAAGACTTCCTAGAATTTAATAAAAATGAATGCACAGCATACCTAAACCTATGAGACACTATGAAATCAGTACTAAGAGGAAAGTTCATAGCACTAAGTGTATATATAGAGAGAAAGTGGAGAAATCTTACACTAATGACTTAATAGTACATCTGAAAGCTCTAGAACAAAGTGAAACAAACTCACCCAGGAAGAGTGACTACAAGAACTAATCAAATTGAGGGCTGAAATAAGTAAAATAGAACCAAAAAATTACAAAGAATGAATAAAACAAAGAGCTGTTTTATTGAGAAAATAAACAAGATAGACAAACTTTATCGACCAAAAGACAGAAAGAGAATATTGACATTAACAAAATCAGAAATTAAAAGAGGGCCATAACAATAGAAATTGAGGAAACCCACAGAATCATTAGATCATACATCAAAACCTGTAGCCCACAATATTGGAAATCTAAAAGACATGAACAATCTTGCGGATAGATACTGCATACCGAAATTAAATCCAGACCAGATGAACAGCTTAAAATAGACCTATAACCTCTTAGGAAGTAGAAGCAGTCATCAAAAGTCTCTTCTCTCAAAAAAAAAAAAAACAGTTTCAGCACAGAATTCTACCAGAACATCAAAGAAGAGCTAATACCTTTACTCCTTAAATTGTTCCACACACAATAGAAACAGAAGGAACAGTGCCAAACTCCTTTTATGAGGTTACTCTTAACCAAACCAAACAAAGACTCAACTAAGAAAAAAATTAGAGACCAATTATGAATACTGATGCAAAAATACTCAATAAAATACTGGCAAGCTGAATCTAAGACCACATAAAAAAATCATCCACCATGATTTCATTCCAGAGATTCAGAGATGGTTCAACATATGAATATCTGTCAATGTAATCCACCATATAAATAAACTGAAAGAAATTTATGATTATCTCATCAGATGCTGAAAAGTTAGACAAAATCTAACACCCATTCATGACATAGTTCTTGGAGAGATAAGGGATAAAAAGAACATATCTAAACATAATAAAAGCAATATACTCAAGCCAACAGCCAACATTAAATTAAATGGAGAGATGCCAAATTAATTTCACTAAAAGTAAGAACAAGTCAAGGCTGACCATTCTCTCCATATCTATTCAATATAGAACTTGAAGTTCTAGCTAGAGCAATAAGAAAAGAAGGGGATAAAAATTCAAAAGGAAAAAAGTTAAAATTTTGCTAGTTGTAGATGAAATGATAGTATATATAAGTGACCCCAAAAATTCTGCCAGGAAACTCGTACAACTGATAAACACCTTCAGTAATGCTGTAGGATACAATATCAACTAAAACAGTAACCTTCCTATATCCAAATGAGAAAATAGCTGAGAAAGAAATCAGGGAAACATCACCCTTTACATTCGCACAGATAACATAAAATATCTTGTGATAACACTAATCAAAGAAGTAAATGAACTGTATAAAATAACCTTAAGTCTTTGAAGGAATAAATTGATGAAGATATCAGAAAATGGAAAGATCTCCTGTGCTCTTAGATAGGATAATAAAAATGACAATCTTATAAAAAATCAATCTACAGATTCAATGCAATTCTCATCAAAATCCCAACACATTCTTCATAAACCTCAAAAGAACAATACTCAACTTCTTATAGAGAAACAAAAAACTCAGAATAGCCAAAACAGTCCTGTAAAATAATGGAACTTCTAGAAGCATCACCATTCCTAACATCAAGCTCTATTACAGAGACAGTAATGAAAACAGTTTGGTACTGGCATAAAAACAGACAGGTGGACCAATGGAATTGAATTGAAGACCCTGTTATTAATCCACACACCTATGAATACCTGTTTTTTGACAAAGAAGCTAAAATTATAAAATGGAAAAAGGAAAGCATCTTCTGCAAATGGTACTGTCATAATGGATATCAACCTGTCAAAGAATGCAAATAGATCCATATCTATCCCCATGCACAAAACTCAAGCCCAAATGGGTCAAAGACCTCAACATAAATCCAGCCATACTGAACCTCATAGAAGAGAAAGTGGGAAATAACCTTGAACACATGGGCAAAAGAGATTAAATATAAACCAGTCGCACAGACAATGAAAGCAACAATAAATAAATGGGACCTTCTGGAACTGAGGAGATTCTGTAAGGCAAAGAACACAATCATAAGACCAAAGGGCAGACAAATTAATGGAAAAATATCTTCACCAACCCCACATTAGACAGAGGACTGCTCTGCAAAATATATGAAGAACTCAAGAAACTAGGCATCAAAATACCAAATAATCCAATTAAAAGTTGGGGTACAGATCTAAACAGAAAATTTTCAACAAAAGAATCTCAAATGACTAAAAGACACATAGGAATTGTTCAACATCCTTAGCCTTCAGGGAAGGGCAAATCTAAACAACTCTGAGATGCCATCTTATACCATTCAGAATAACTAAGATCAAAAACACTGATGATAGATTATTATGCTGGAAAGGATGTGGAGTAAGGGGAACAGTTCTCCATTGCTGGTGGGAGTTCAAACTTATATGACCATTTTGGAAATTGGTTTGACAATTTCTCAGAGAATTGTGACACAATTTATTTCAAAACCCAGCATTATCACTCTTGGGTATATACCCAAAGGATGTACACTTATACCACAAGAACATTTGTTCAACTGTGTTCATAGCAGCATTGTTCGTAATAGCCAGAACCTGGAAAAAACATTGATGCCCCTCATCCAAAGAATGGATAAAGAAAATGTGGCACATTTATACAGTGGAATAGTATTCACATGCAAAAAAAATGATATCTTGAAATTTGCATGCAAATGGACGCAACTATAAAAAAAAACATCCTGAGTAAGGTAACCCAGATCCAGAAAGATGAACTGGATATGTACTCACTCATAAGTGGATATTAGATACAAAGCAAAGGATAACTAGTCTATAGTTCATGTCCCCAGACAAGCTAGATAACAAGGAGAAACCTAAGAGAGACATGCATGGATCCCCAATGGGAAAGGGATTTATACAATATCTTCTGAGAAAATTGGCAGTAAGGGAAGAAGTGGGGAGGAGAACATGACGAAATGGGATGGATGGGATGGCCAAGATGGGGGAAGGACAGAGAGGGAGAGCAGGGAAAAAGAGAACTTGATTGAGGGAGCCATTTTGGGGCTAGCGAGAAACCTATCACTAGGAAAACTCCCAGGAATCTACAAAGATGACTCCAGTGAAAACCCTAAGCAACAGTGGAGAAGATACTTGATTTGGCCTTCCCCCTAGAATCAGATTGATGACTACATTAATTGTCATCATAGAAACTTCAAAATGGAAACAAATGCAGAGTTTCACAGCTGGCACTGGGCCGAATTCACAGAGTGTAGGAAAAGAGAGGGGTTAAGGCCGTGATTGGGACACCCACAGAAACAGCTGACCTAAGCTCGTGAGTGCTCACTGACTCCAGACTGACAGTTGGGGGACATGCGTAGGCCCAAACTAGGCTCTCTGAATATGAGTGACAGTTGTGTGGCTGGGGCAGTCTGTGGGGTCACTGGCAGTGGGGACCAGGATTTATCCCAAGTGCTTGAACTGGCTTTTTGAGCCCATTCTCTTTGGATGGATACCTTGCTCAGCCTAGATATAGGGGGAGGGTCTCGGTCCTTCTTCGGAGTGATGTGCCAGACTTTGTGGTCTCACCATGGGAAGCCTTACCCTCTTTGTGAGAAGTGGGTCGGGGACAGATGGGAGAATGTGGGAGGAGTAGGAGGAGGGGAGGAAGAGGGAGCTGGGATTGGTATATAAAATGAGAAAAGATTTTTTTTTAAAAATCAATAAAAAAGAAAAAAATCATACTCTTAAACTGCCTTTCTTGATCTTAGGAAACATTTAGGTGGTTTATCCAAATAGATGTACACTTACTGAATGAATTGAAGAGAACACGTGAAAGCATCATTTCTGTGTTAACACTGAGGTCAATCATTTCACTGACTGCACACCTGAGATGAAAAGTAAAGCGGCATAGGCCATATGATGAGCCGCAACTTAGAAAAGTAACAACTACAACAGAAAAACAACACCCATTCCTACTGAAATTACTCGTCTGCTCCTCTGCTTTATGATCTTATTCTATGACTCTAGAAGACATTACATTTAACTTTCCTGGCAGAAGCACGGAGGGTTGAAAGTATTTTATCTTCTTACTAAGAAAGATTTATGTTAAATTATCAGATTGATATGAATTCTTAGTAGGAAGATCTTCTGACATATTAAGCAATGTCTTTATTTTTGGACTTAAACTTTATTAATGTATTAGCGCCAGGGCTATTTCCAATGCTTGCTCTGGGTGCCAACATCTCAAGATGTATTCAAGGCATCTTTAATTTAAAGCCTTTCTAATTGCTATCAGATGGCTCAACAACAGATTAAACAGAGCCAAGACATAGCTGTCTCTAATAACAAGAGTTTTAACAGTCCTGTCATATCTTTCCTTTGATAGTTTTGTCATAAATATCACCAAGGGATTCCAAGAAGTTGAATTACAATGTCAGTATTCACTCGTCATTTGTTCATTCAGTATTTGACAAGCAAGTCTTATAGCAACCATATGTAGGGACTAAGCTTATCACAAGAGATTAAAATGCGTGAGATATTTGGCACCTGGCATCAAATGCTCGGGACTCCATATGCCAGTGTAACTATAACTGTAAAATACTTTGAAAGGATCCACCCTGGTGGCTGGAGCTGACTTTCAAGACTTTCTCCTCTGGTTTACTCTTCTACCTGATACCTCTGTGGTTGAGGGTGTGTAATTATGTACTCAGGGAAGGGGTTTTCAATAAACTCTTGCATTGGATACATTCCCACTAAGTTCTCATCACTGTCCTTACTGATACCAGACCCATTTGCAGAATAAATGAGAGATTGGCCTAAAATTAGGGTGTGAGGAACACCCCACATTCTGATCTGGTGAGTGTGTCTTTGAGAGGAAATAGTCAACCTGGACTTTCAGGATAAGTAGGCACTAACCACCAAACACAGAAAGGGAAGACCCAGGGTGCAGTCAGCACTAACTCACAGGAACATGCGTGCCATGATCTCAAGTAAATAAAGCAACAGCAACAGCACAGCATAGGCTACTCAGCAATAGCAACATAATACATCAGCAGCCAAATGCTGTGTGTGTGTTTGTGTGTGTGTGTGTGTGTGAAGTGTCTGGTGATTCACATTTTAGTTGTTGTGTGTTTAGCCAGTTCTGATGGTTATGCAAATTTCTGTGAACCAAGGTCAAGGATTTGCACTTTTTTCTATAAATGTTCAAAAAATCATTAGCTTGTATTTTTCAGTCAGATTTTTATCATGACTACTTAACTCTGTTGTTTTCTAATAAAGCTCTACAGATGCTAAATTTGGCTCTCACATAATTTTCAAATGCCAGAAAATACTCATTAGTACAACTGTTTTATGGTTTCAATGATTTAAAAATGCAAAATGTCTTTAGTTCCTGATGGGCTGTGAATCAAATTTGGAACTCTGTCCAGATTAACCCCCTAAGTCACAGGGTGTACTATGACAGTGAATATAGTGTGTGGCTAAATACATTACTCAATGACACAGCAACATGGTCTTACTAGATGACCTGAAACAGGAAAGTCTGCAAGGAATCACAAAAGAGACAACCTTGCTGACTGTGTTAATGATGGTAACAG
Source organism: Bramus lutescens (assembly GCA_001685075.1). Classification (NCBI taxonomy): domain Eukaryota; kingdom Metazoa; phylum Chordata; class Mammalia; order Rodentia; family Cricetidae; genus Bramus; species Bramus lutescens. The sequence continues at coordinate 17,342 of LOEQ01006996.1, read as the reverse complement.
AGCATCATTTCATGTTTGGTGCTTTCCACCTTCTCTGTATTCAGTATGGATTAATTTTAAAATAAAATGAAAATATCCTACAGAACTTAATGTGCTCAAGGTTGTTTACTTGAGTCTTCATGGCCCTTCAAAAGCATAAATACACAAATAAAACTAACATTGATAGCCATTTCTTCTTTTAAAGGGATCTTCACTTGTGTTTAATAAATAATTAATAAAATATTATGATTTATAGAAGGAAGAATGGGGGAAACCATAAAGTATCTTCCTGTTGTGCGAAGATCAGTTTTGCTTTTTTATTTTCCTCTTTAAAAATTTAGTTAAAATACAATTATGTCATCTTCCTCACTCTTCTATTACTTCCCATCTCTCCCATGTTTGCCCCCTCCCAAATTCATGGCCTACTCTTCGGCCATCATTGTTAAAGATACATACAAATAAACAAAAATACAACCTGCTGAGTTTGTTCAATGTTGCTTGCATGTATATATTTCTTTAACAATTTATTTTTTATATTAACCCATATGGATAAAGAAAAGACTTCTCAAAGATGATTTCAAGATACTCTGTTTTCTCTAGTAAATTTGAGAATTTTCTTTCATTTCAAATCTAAACTTTGTTACATTCATTTTTTTGGAAAATAATGGCAATTTTTTCTATATTGGTATTTTCTCACATAAGCAAGAGATAGTACTAATAATGATGGCAGAGAGAGAAATCAAAACCAAAGAAAATCTGAAGATCCTGACTACAGTTAAGTATACATTTTATGTAATTGCACTTTTATTATATAATCCTTAAATAACAAAAGGTAAAAGCAAAGAAACACATTGCAGTTAATAACAATAAAATGAGAAACAAATTCATTTCAGGCTCTATATTTGCTGGCAATCAATAATGGGGAAGGCATTGATATAAACCATGAAGACAACAGTAAAAGACATCACTTTTAAACACGCTAGTATTGCTTTTAAATGACGAATGAGATTCTATGACAGAAAGTTATAAAAAAATCAAGACAACATGGCCAATATCAGTAACATTAGGGAGTGAAACCCCACCAGTTAAGGTTTGCTAAAGAGATTTAGCTAAAGCAAAAGAGATTCAAGACTATGGGAGGTGAGAATTACAAAATTTTGCTGGGAAGAATTACTTTAAAAGAGAGGCTATGTTTATGACCTGGAAGTTGAAGTCTTCATTTATTTAGATGGTGATACTATCCCAAAGTTGGCATTTCAGCCCCCAAATTAGTAAAATTCTGCTGGATTTTATGAAAACCTCCAAGTCCAACATAAAAATTCATATGGAAATAGGCATATATCAGAATATTCTATTTTATTCAGAACAGTTACAAATATTGAAAAGATAAAAATAAGCAAGCATTTTACTTTTGAAAACTTACTATGTAAAGCTTTAGAAATCAAACAATGTGTTAATAGTTTGCAAGATTTTACACATACACACATTCCATAAAAAAGATTGGGATTATCTCAAAAATAAACTCTTAAATTGATGGTAAATTTAGTTGCAGCAAAGCTGAAAGAATGAACTATGAAATTCTAAATAAACAGTGTGCGTACTATTGACTGTCTACATATAAAAGAAAAAAGTTGCAAATTCTATTTACTGTGTTAAAAATACCTTAAAATTGATTTTCACTTAATTTTAGTATGCATAAACACAAAGTCCTTTGTTTAATATTGAGCTTTTGAGAATTTTGTCTCAGTTGATTCTTTTCTGTTACTATTGTGGTTCCTGGCAACATGGGCTTTTTGTTTGTTTGGTTGGTTTTGTTAGTTTGTTTTTATCTTCTTGACTATCAATCAGAAATGAAAACATCATTCAAAACAGCCCTGAAAAAGCACAGTCAGTAATAATTATCATAAAGCAAGCACAAGGTATTTAATACTCACAGAGGCATCAGACAGTTTGTCCTACCTCTCTTATTCTAAAAGATACAGCTAAAAGTGCATTATTTGAGACTTAATTCTACTTTTTCTGCAGAGGACCCAGAGGATATGGAGCAGCTATGTGAAGAAGTGCATTCAGATAGGATTTCTTTTCAATAGTGGTGCCTTTCTAAGTAGTCATTCTCTTCATTCACATCAGCAAAACAAAACAAAACAAAACAAAACTGTTATACCTAAAAACTGTTATACCTAAAACACAGGGCAATTTTCATAAAATAAAACTTTAATACTACTGGATTCATACAAAGAAGACTGAGTAGAAATAGTAAGATTTATTAACAATTGACCAAATCTAGGTAATTGCATTTCATTTATTCTTCTTTTTAAAATGATTTATTTTATTTTATATGTATGAGTGTTTACATACGCATATAGCATAAGCAAAGTTCATCAGAGGGGATCAGAGCCATGGAACTGGAGACATGGATGTTTAAAATCCACCATGTGGTTGTTTAGAATTGAACTCTTATACTTTGCAAGAGCAACAAATACTCTCAACCTCTGAGCCATCCCTCCAGTATCAACATTAAGTACAAAAAAATTTAAGAGTACAGATATAGTTGGTCTCCATATCCCAGTTCACAACTTCAATAGATGCCCACTGTTCTACTGGAGGCCATGCGGGTACCCAAAACCCTAGGAAAGATCCCACCCATCGATCTCCAACACTCCTTAGAGCCCACCCAACCCACCCCCAGCAGCACCATGATATGGGATTCTCCTCTGTATACTCTGAATACTATATACTATTGGTTAATAAAGAAATTGTCTTAGGCCTGTGATAGGGTAGAGTAGAGCTAGGCGAGGAAAAACTAAACTAAATGCTGGAAGAAAGGAGGCAGAGCCAAAGAGAAATCATGGAGCTGCTGCCAGAGACAGACATGCTGGAACATTGCCAGGAGGCCATGATCCTCTTGGTAAAATAGAAAATAATGAAATGGTTAATTCTAGATATAAGAGCTAGCTAGCAATACGCTTAAGTAATTGGCCAAGCAGTGATTTAAATAATATAGTTTCTGTGTGATCATTTCGGGAGTATGGGCTGCTGGGAAATGAACAAGTAGCCTTTTAACTGCAGCACCCTTTCCCTTTATCTCCATATCCTGACCCACAATTCCAGTAGAAGCTCAATGATCTACTGAAGGCCACACCAGTATCCAGAAATCCACGTACCACCCAGTTCACAGACATCAGACACTTCCTGCCCAGCTTCCCCACAGCACCTATTCCAGTCGTCTCCGTATCTCAGCCCACAACACCCGCAGCCCACTGTACCACTGGAGGCCACTCTGTTACGTGGCACTCCAGAGGTCATGCTGGTACCTAAGACTACAGAGGCTACACCAGCTTCTGGAACCTGAGGACTCTCGAGGAAATGCCAGAACCCAAAACCCCAGAGATCAGGCAGGCTATCAAAGCCCAGTGCAGATACCCTACTAATCTGTGGACTCATCAGTCACTAGAACCACACAGGTCACTCAGGCCAGAAGACCAGAAAGGAAACGGGGAAAGGGAGAAAACATCCTTTCAACAAATATTAACTCAGAAATAGGTACTTAAACCTATAATTACCCCAAATCTGGATGCCTAGAGGCCAGCATAGGAACACAGTCAACACCAGTCAGGGCAGTAGAGCACTACCAGAGCCCAGCTATCCTAGAGTAGCAAGCACTGGATATTCCAGCACAACTGAAGAATAAGAAAATGACTTTAAAATCAATTTTATGCAGATGATAAAGGTCCTTAAAGAAGAACTAGTTAAATCCCTTAAAGAAATCCAGAAAAATGCAAACAAACATATGGAGGAAATAAGCAAACCCTTTAAAGAATGTCAAGAAAAAAAATAAGTGAAGAAAATGAATAAAACTGTTCAAGACCTGAAAATAGAAATGGAAGCAATAAAGAATATGAAAATTGAGGGATTCCTAGAGAATCAAAATCTAGGTAAGCAAACAAGAATTACAGACTAAAGGTCGTTAACAGAACACAAGAGATGAAAGAGAGAATCTCGGACACTGAGAATACTATAGAAGAAACTGAAATAAAATATTAAATCTAAAGAAATCTAAAATGTCAAATCTGGAACACTATGAAAAAACTAAACCTAGGAATAATAGGAATAGTTTTAGGAGAAGAATTCCAGCACAAAGACCCAGAAAATACCTTTAACACAACTTAGAAAAAAAATCCTAACCTTAAGAAGAACATGCCTATAAAGGTATAGAAAGCTTACAGAACACCAGATGAACCAGAAATGAAAGTCTCACCTTCACAAAATAATAAAAACACTAAACATACATAACATATCTTAATTGAGGGAGCCATTTTGGAGTGAGCAAGAGGCTTGGCTCTAGAGGGGTTCCCAGGAGTCCACGGGGATGTCCCCAGCTAGAACCCTGGAGAGTGGTGGAGAGGGTGCCTGAACTGGGCTTGCCCGGTAGTCAGACTGATGACTATCTTGAATATCACCATAGAACCTGTGTCCAGTGACAGATGGAGACAGAGACAAAGACCCACGTTGGAGTACTGGACTGAGCTTCCAAGGTCCAGTTGAAGAACAGAAGGAGGGAGAATATGAGCAAGGAAGTCGGGACCACGAGGGGATGATGGTCTACCCACTGAGACTGTGTGCCTGAGCTAATGGGAGCTCACCAAATCCAGCTGGACTGTGAAAGAATGAACATGGGATCAAACTGGATGCTCTGAATATGGTTGACAATTGTGGCAGACTGAGAAGCCAATGATAATAGCACTGGGATTTGTCTCTACTGCATGTACTAGCTTTTTATTCTATTTGGATGCATACCTTCCTAAGCCTGAATGTAGAGGGGAGGGCCTTGGACTTCCCACAGAGCAGGGTACCTTGCCCTCTCCTAGGACTGGAGGGGGTGGGGGGAAGGTGTGGGGGGAGCAGGAGGGAAGTGAGAGGAGGGAAGGGAGTGGGAATTTTGATTGGTAATATTTATAAAGTAATAAAAATATATAAAAAATTGTAAGGGAAAAGAGCAAGGCAGAACTATTAGAATTACACCTGACTTCTCATGGAGACTCTAAAAGCCAGAAGGACCTGGTGGCATGTCCTCTAGACTCTAAGACACCAAAGATTCCAGGCCAGACTATTATATCAAGCAAAATTTTCAAATACCATTGACAGAGAAAACAAGATATTCTATGAAAAAAGTAATATTTAAACAATGTTTATCCATAAATTCAGTCATATGAAAGGCACTATAAGGAAAACTCCATCCCAAGAAGCTAGCTAAATCAATGAAAATACAGGGAATAAATAATCTCACACCAGGAAAACCAAAAAAAGGAAAACACACACAKACACACACAGACACACACACACACACACACACACACACACATCAAACCACAACAAAACAGTAGCTAAAAATTATTGGTCATTGCTATCTCTCAATATCAATGGATTCAGTTCCCCAATGAAAAAGACAAAGAACAACAGAATGGGTACAGAAAGAGAATCCATCTTTCTGCTCCTTATAAGAAACATACCTCAACATCAAAGATAGATATTAATCCAAAGCAAAGGAATGGAAACACATATTTCAAGCAAATGGACCCAAGAAAAAGCTTGTATAGCCATTCTAATATCTAAAAAAAAAAAGACTTCAAAACAAAATTAACCGAGAGTGATGAGGAAGGGGTACTTCACATTCATCAAAGGAACAATCCAACAAGATGATCTTTTAGTTCCTAACTCTTATACCCCAAACACAAAACCATTCACTTTAGTAAACATGACTAAAGCTTAAATCACACACAGACCCTCACATATTTATAGTAGGACACTTCAATAACCTATTCTCACCAACAGACAGGTCACCGAGACAAAAACTAAACAGAGAAATACTGGCGCTGACAGAGTTTCTGAACCAAACACACCTAACAGATAACTATAGAACATTTCACCCAAACACAAGAGAATATGCCTTCTTCTCAGTACCTCACAGTTATCTCCAAAATTTACCACATACTGGGTTCCAATGAAAGTCTCAATAGATAAAAGAAAATTTAAACAACTGCCTGCATCCTATCAGACCACCATGGATTAAACCTGGATTTTAACAACATCAGAAAAAAACAAAAGCCTAAAAACTCATGGAAACTGACTAATTTTCTACTGAACAATTACTGTGTCAAGGCAGAAATAAATAAAAATTATAGACTTATTACAATTTAATGAAAATGAATGTACAATATACCTAAACTTACATAACACAATGAAAACAGTGCTAAGCAGAAAGTTCCTAACACTAAGTGCCTACATAAAGCTTTTAGATTCTTCTCGTACTAGTAACTTAACGACATATTTAAAAGCTCTAGATTTTTTAAAAAAAAAGCAAGTTCATCTAAGAGAAGTAGATAACAAAAAACAATTAAATTGAGGGCTGAAATCAATAAAAAAGAAATAAAGAGAACAATGCCAAACTAACTAAAAGGCAAGGAGAGAATATTCAAATTAACAAATTCTGAAAAGAAAAAAATGGGACATTAAGAACAGACATCTATGAAATCCAAAGAATTATTAAGTCATTTTTTAAATGATTGCACACCACAAAATTGGAAAATCTAAAAGAAGTGGATAAATTTCTTGGTGGATACCACTTACCAAAGTAAAATTAAGATCATATAAACAATATACATAGACCTATAACCCTTAAGGAAATAGAAGCAGTCCTTATAATTCCCTCAAACAAAAAAATCTTAGAAGCAAACAGTTTTAAGATAGAATTTTACCAGATTTTCAAAGAAGAGTTATCATTAATAACATTATCATTGATAATGCTCCTCAAATTATTTAGCAAATTAGAAATGTAAGAAACATTGGTAAAGTCATTTTGATGAGATCAGTCACCCTGATAATCATAATACTCAAAGATTCAACAAAGAGAGAGAATTACAGACCGATTTTCCTTCTGATCATAGATACAAAAACACTCAATAAAATACTCACAAACTAAATCCAAGAACACATTAAAAAGATCATCCATCATGACCAATTAGACGTCATCCCAGAGATGCTGGGATGGTTCAACAAACAAAAAGCAATCAATGTAATTCACAACATAAGCATACTGAAGAAAAAATAACACATAATCATCTCATTAGATGCTGAAAAAGACATTGACAAAATCCAACACCACTTCATGATACAATCTTAGAGAGAGTAGTGATATAAGGAATGTCAATCAATAAAGTAAAGGTATTTGCAATAGGCCTATAGTCAACATCAAAGTAAATGGATAAAAACTCAAACAAATCTACTAAAATCAATAATAAGACAATGCAGCCCCCGTCTCCATTTTTATTCAATATAGGGCTAGAAGTTCTAGCTATAACAATAAGACAATTAAAGGAGGTCATGGGGAAACATATTGGAAAGGAAGAAGTCAAAATGTCTTTATTCAGCGAGTATATAGTCAAATATATTAGTGACATATTTTTCAAAGTTCAATAACACATACTTGGTTCTTTCCCTTTTTTTCAAAAAGGATGATGTTGTTTCATTTTCCTTTCATAAGTATTTTAATCTCTACATTGAAAAGGGGCATCTAAATCTGATGCCTTTCTTATCCAAAATGAATGACTGTCTTGCTCTAGATTTTTTGTTCGAAATGTTTGTCTTACTTTATAGTGCATTTACAGTAATGTACCTCTGAGTTGTGTAAATCTGATTGAGGATAGTGATCAAAGGGCATATCAAAATAGCCAATCCTATCCATTTTCAAAAAAGGCCAGGGCTTTATAGCTGTGACTACCTAGTATCAAAATTTCTAGATGAGTCAGTAAGAAGCTCATGAAATAAATGTATCTGTCTGCTGGTATATCTGCAGAACTGTACACTAAGACCAGAGATCTGAGTTCATTTTCCAGAACCTACATGGTGAAAGACAAGAAATTATTCATATAAGTTGTTTCCTAATCTCCATTTATATACACACACACACACACACACTCACAGTAACACTGGCTTGGCTAGTTAAAACAACAGCCTTTACTTTTAGTTTTTGGAAGAGAACAAACTTTCCCTAATTTCTCCTGTGTAGGAAGATATATATGAATAAATGGATCATATCTATGAACAACTCTACTTACAGATTTTCACATAAATCAAGTCTTATTGAAAAGGTCAAACTACATTCAAGTCATATTGCTGATCTCTTAACTATAATAATTAAACTAGCTACATACTCATAGACCAGAGCATTATTCAGCCATAACCAGAGAAACTTTCTCCTGCAGCATATAGCAATAAATGCAAAGACTTACAGCTAGGCATTATGGAAGTGAGAAAGAGAAACAAAGAGAGAGACCTTTGAACACTCAGCTCTAAATGGGTGGACTCCATCAAATCTCTTCCCTGAGAGTTCAGAAGACCCTGAAGAAGAGGATCTGAAAAGAGTGTAAGAGTCAAGGGGATGACACCAGGAGAACCAAGCTATTTAACTCAACTGAAGTATCAGACATAGGGCTTGCATGGCTCTGCACCAGGTCCTCTGCGTATGTATTATAGTTTCTAGTTTAGGATATTTATACGACTCCTGGGTGTGTGAAAAAGTCGATTTGGGATACATATATCTTTTCTTGAGTTCATTTCCTTCTGTTGGTTTGCCTTGCCCAATTCAAGGTGATCTTTTTTTTGTTTTATCTTATTATTATGTTTTATGTTCTATGTTCTACTTGAAAATAAAAAGAATTTCGAATTTGATACACACTACTATTAGCAAATTGAATCCTATGGATAATCAGGTTACTTTCTTAATAATTAGTAGGACCCATTATTAATGATTTACTCTGAGACTTGTAATGATCATGGTCCTAAATATTAAGTGGGCAGCCATCTTGTCATTTTATCATGGCTCCCACTCGCAATTGCACATGCAACAACAGAGCAGAATAGCTTCTGGGACCTAAGTCACTTGTTGACTGCTTCATAGATGTATTGGAATTACGTCATGGCCAAAAATTTTATGCAGATTGATAACACAGTATAATATGTTGTGATGTGATGAGAAAGTTTAATTTGGGTGACTAAATTCCATGAACTAAGGCATAAATAAACAATGCTAGTTCTGAGAAAGTTTGCTTTGGTTGGCAGCTTGGCTGTGATAACAGATGAACTTGTTTTGCAAGCAAACGAGTAAACAAATCTGTTAAACATAATTAATTTTCATGTTCTGTCTTCACTGTTTTTACTGCCAAATAATTATCCTTTCCATTTAAACACAGAAGATGGATGGTAGAAACATTAGCTGTGCCTTACTTAATGGAAATAAGAAATTAAGCAAAAATGTTTCTTAGCATGATAGCTATCTTCAGTTGCATGTTACTACACCACAGGGCTGGAAGTAAAAACACTTGCCTCCAAACATGAGCTCCTGAGTTTGAGCCCTGAGAGTCACAGGATTGAAAACTGTCTCCTGCAAGTTATCCTCTGACCTCCACATACACATAGTGACATCCATGTGAACACAAACATAGATGTATATAATAACATTATATCATAATCAAACTTCATGATTTACATAATACATCCTTTATACAATATTTATCTAGTTATATTATATGCAGAATTACTTAGTAATTAACTATAGAAGTAGAATTAGTGGGCACATGTTTTATTCTCCAATCAGGAATTGTGAGCCACCATTAGTGATAAACATGTCAACACAGAGCTATAGTGTAAGCACAAAATCATTTTCAACAGAATGTTGATTTGATAAGTTTTATATACAACATAATATATATGAAGCAGAGTATATATGGTATATCAACTCATTTTCAGATTATCCCCATGTTGAAAATAGGGCAACTGAGACATAGACATGAGTTGAGTAATTCAGAGAACACAGACCTAGCATCTAAGTTTGGACTTAGATTGTCAAGATTATCTAAGTCACCTTTTCAATATGTACTTTATTAATCCTGCCTTTCAAGTATCTAATCCAAAACTGCTTACCTGAAAATATTGTGTACCAACTATGGCATTCTGTAAGTTGCCTTTCTTGGACCAACTAGAATGTACTGTCCTCTTTGGAAGTGGCCTCTTCCTAGCTTGTAAGATAAAGGATATATGACATATGAGCAATCTTAGTTTCCCCAAAATATTACTTCAAAGAAAGTAAAGATTAAATGATCTGAATAGAGATGGTAGACCCAAGTCCAAGCTTTATTTTATCTCATTTACAGTAGTCCCAACACACAGAGAACTTGTTTCTCCGTCTCTTGGCTGAGGTCCTAAGGGTTACTCTCAGATATTTGGGGAGTTTTCATTATCTGAGTAGACTTGGTTTTTGATATTGATACGTAGTTATTCTAAATGTAAAAGAATCAGAAACTAGGCTGGGATTCAGATCAGTTATCACTCAAGCCACGTCAGAAAAGCTTCTTCTTGCAGCAGATGGGAATCAACAGAGAACCACACTGGACAATGTGTGGAGACTGAGAGTAATGTCAAAGTTGTTTGTAATGGTAATGAGAGGAGGGTGATTGCTGGGCCACAAAGTTCAAATGTTGAATGTAGGGCTTTGACTGACATTTTGTGCTATTAGTGCCAGTCTCAAGAGAAAAGTTTGTGTCTGTTTTTAATCCATATGATCATCTCACTGTGACACCTCTCCTCTCTATGGCAGGCAATTTAACCTCATGCTTCTGAGTACTTCCTGTGGAGTCTTTTATATTATGATAATAAATATCATAATTTGTCATTGTATCCCCCATTTAAAATTTAACTTGTTCCATGGCTTCACAGACCAGTCTATAATATTCAGGGAGACATAACGGCAAAGCACAACCTCATATTGGCACAGCTCATAATTAAAGATAGCAAGTGATTCAGGATTCTTCTTGTCATTAAAATATAAGAAATTTTGCCGTAAATATTAGAGACTCAAAAACTGAGGTAGTACCTGAGTGTTGTTATTCACAGTTCTGTGCTTAAACATATGAATGAACAATACATCTAAATCTAGAAACTTTCTGAGCCATTGAGAAGCAAAGGTTAGGAATGGGTGACTGACTCGGTTATCAGTAAGGTGCCAAGTTGATATCATCCTCTTTGAAATACAGGCTCTCATTTTCTGTTTCGGATGTGGGGATTTTGTTGTTGTTGTTGTCGTTGTTGCTGCTGTTTTGTTTTGTTTTGTTTTTGCTGTTGTTATCCTGTTACTTTTTTTTAGTTGTTGTTCTTTCTTTTGTTTTCTTAATTGCTTACTTTGTTTTGTTTTCTTCCATGGAGGGAATGCCACAGGGATGAGGGGAGAATATGGGGGAACCAGGAGGTGAACAGAGCAGGGGTACATGATGGGAAACCTTCAAAGATTCCATAAAGAAGTTAAAAAATGAAATGAAAGTTCTCTATTAACGCTTCACACTTGCAGGTTTCTCAGAAGCAAAGTATTTACTAACATAACAGACTATGTAATGGCATTACAGCACTCAGAGAGAGTGACAAGCTCAGTATCAGGACAACTCACAGCACAGTCAATAAGATCAAGTCTCACAAAGGGATCACTACAAAAGCACAAACAAAACAAAGTAAAAACCACAAAACTTATTAAGGTTAAAAAAAAGCATGTGCTCACAGAAGTTCAACTATTTTAATCAGAGTACAGTGTAGCTAATTTTTTTCACAGTTGAAAGATCCAAATAAAGTAAGCTTAAAAAAAATCCAAGTACAATAAAGGCCTGTGATCCAGAACGTCTTCTGTCACAGCCTCTTACTAGCATCTAATTTCAGCTCTCTCCACTCCAGTGCCTTTGACCTTCAGAGGAAAGTAATGCCTGTGATGTCTCTGTATTTTCCCTCCTGTGCCACTCAAATGGAGATCAGCAACAGACCTTGTGACATCATCTTAGTAATTATTCATTCTGGAGTTATGCTAGCTGTACCATTAACTCTTCTAGAATCTAATGAAGAAAACCTAGAGGAAGGCTTGGGTTTACAAGGAGACTCTTCAAATTCTACTGAGTTTCTCAGTGTGTGCATTTTCAACAACCAGTTTACATGTATACCAGAAAATTAAAACAAAAAAGACACTTATAAGAACTATAACTTTTGTCTCTTGAAGTTAAAGGAAACTTATTCCTCATAGGTGTTCCTATACTTTTGTACAAGCAAGGAAGCAATCACTATTTTCTTTTTGAGTGCCTAGTAAATGCATGCCACTTATTTTAATTGTTGTGTATTTCTCATTTTTTCTTAGCATATGATCAATATAGTATATCCTAAGCTCAGTTTCCAAAGTATAAAATTTTTATAATTTATTTTATTTTATGTTGTGTGTATAGGTGTGTGTCTTCAGAAGCCTGAAGTCAGCTCTTAACTGCTGAGCCATCTCTCTAGTCCCAAATATAGCAACATTTTAAAGCCATAATTAAGCAAAATTAGCCAAAGTAGAAAGCAAATACTAGCCTTCACAAAGCTCCTCCTTGTAGGAAGTGTCCAAACTCTTCAGCTGTAGGTATACAATTTCCAAAAATGCTAACATAGAATTGTGTAGGTAGAGAAGGGATAAATGTTTTCCAATTACATTTAACACATCAGGATCGCCACAGAGAGTGGGTTAGGCATCTTTGCTTTTCACGTAATCAGATTTGACAATTGAACCAAGATTTTAAAATAGATCTGTTTAGTTGAATAATTCCCTCAAACAGGAAGGTAAGTTTTGATCACATAGCTTAGAAGGGGCTGTGCCCAAGCAGGCCCTGTCTGAATGCTGATTAGGAAGGGAGCATTCCTGCCTCTGTGGAGCCTGGTGGATGAGCGTGTGTGATGTGTGACACTGAGTGTATCATTGTTGGTCTGGAGGTGCTTTTCCTGTTGATCTGTGGACTGCAGATGCTGAGAAGAAAAATTAAGAGTTGGTTAAGTGATTCTAGTAATGATAATATTGCCTGCTCCTGTGCTAGGCATGGGCCTGGTAATTTCTTGCCATGTGTTGCCCCAGATCACACACAAGTGTCTGTTTATTTGAACTGTGTCAATTTCTGGTGAATTGTCATGTACATTTCAAGACTGTCTATAATTTTGATCTGTTCCTCCATATGTTAGACCTGTCTTCCTGCTTATCACAACCTCATAATAATACATTATTCCTATCTATGTTTTTAACGCATTTTCCTCTAAAATTTATTTGTACCCAATACCTTTGCTTGAATTGTTTATCTTTCTCTGCTTATTCAGTATTATGTTTGCCACCCCGGAATCAATTTGACTTCTACTATTCTTTATTTCAGTCCATCCCTAATGATTTTAACTTTAATATAGACACTTTTGTAATTTTTAAAATAAATTAAACTTTGTCTCAGTGCTAAGCTACAGTCATGCAATGGAACTCCATGATCTATGAGAGCAGAAAGACAGCCAAGAAGCAAAAAACAGATCTGTAATACTGTCTACAGCCTAGCAAAAAAATAAGATAGACCAAGAAAAGACACTTGGAAAGAGGTGGATAATAATATTCTATTGACACAGACAGTGCATATACAAAGAGTCTCTGTGCAATGTTGACCAACAAAACAATAACTCAGAAATAGCTGTGATTTATGAGAAAGTATTATGTACATCATAAGCAGCTCCTTCAAATACATCATGAAGGATCTACCCACATGGTTGGCAAGTACTGTTTTATCAAAGTCTAAAAGAACAATAACACTATAAGCTAAAGTGTTTGAAATAAAGAACTAATCAGATCAATTAAAAACAATCCTAGTTATCTTTAGAACTGTGACTTAACCTAATGGTATATTGTGATTAGTTTCCTTTAAATCTCTATCCTATTTTAGAAGAAAAAAAAGTATTCAACAGAATGAATAGACTACTGTTGGTAGTAAAAGAGAAGCTTCCTGACTTTCCCAAACTGTAGGGTATAGTCCATATTACTTATTTAATATTTAGTTTGGCCAACATTTGCCAATAGTTTTAGACGTTTTATTATTTTGACATGAGAAGTATACTGTAATAAAAATGTTCTCTACTTGAAAGTGAGGTAGCATTTAAAATTGTATTAAGGGCACTGAAATGTTGGTTGAAATACAACTTCCTATTTAGCCAAATAAAAGAAGTAAGAAATGTCAACCAAATACAATCAGGTTTGATCTTGGTCACATTTTTTTTCTATGGTCAATACCACAATTCCTTAATTTTTATTGTATCTTCTAGCCCACTTTCCTCTATTGTTGACATGAGGGAGGCAAAGTTTGAATCCAGATGGTTGAAAAGTGTAAAGGATTGTTTGTCGTGTCAGTGACATAAACTGTTGGGTAACATATAATTATCCTCTTTGAATTTGAGAAATACTGTGTTCTGAATCACTCTCTCTTTCTCTCTGTTCCTCTCTTGTTCTCTTGCTCACTCTCTTTCTGCCTTTCTCCAACTGTCCCCCACACATCATAGCTATTTAAAAACATGGAAATCATGGTGTACTATATTCATCATAACAATGAGTTATCAGTACTTCCTACCATTTTTCCTAATTTCTAAAATACTTTCATTTACATTTTTATAGAAATCATATCTCCTAGGTATGCACATAGTTTATACTTGAAATAAATTGACCTGCTTTACAGCGGCAAGGAGAACAAGCAAACGTCGTTGCTTGTTGTTCCTTTCTAGCACTGTGTCCAAGTGAGGAGATTTTTATGGTTTACATTCTAGCATTTATTAAGACACTTTCTGTCAGGCAAATCCAAATGCAAAGACAACACGAGGAACAGATTTCAGCCCCACAACTCTTTCAGGAGACTTGCAAACTTGGGGTAAGAACATCTGCTAGCGAAGACACAAGAAAAGCAAAGCTCTACAGACTGCAGCCACATGATTTGTTCTTTGATTTATCGTGTCTCTGACAGAGCTCAAAGCTTCCATGCCTATCTAGACAATTGGGGCATCTGTGTTGTAGTGAAGTTGACAGAAATATGGCCTGTGGTAACACCCTACCTATAATAAGGAACCATGGTAAGTCTGACAGCTGCATCAAGTGCCATCCTCTGCTTTGATATTTCAAAATGTCAAGCACTATCACAGACTGCCAGAGGGGAAAAAATAACGTAAAGATACAAGGAACGACCACATCTCTCTTTACGTTAATAAAGCTATTGTTAAAGATGGCCCTAATCGCAGGGGTGTAACACTTGCTTCTCTGCCACTTTTCTGAGACTAGAGAATGGTATCACAGGCCAAAGGCCAAGTTCATCAGAATTATTTTAAGAAACTATTTACTTTGTAGGTCAGTGTTGGAATAGCTCTGTCATGACTGAAGATAAATAAAGGCATCAATGTTCACATATGAACTTACACTCCTAATAACAAACATTGCCTTGAAGAAGTCATCAAGACTATGAACTTTTGGCTGAATTAATTTATTTTATTGCTGAAAGCATTGATTGAAATATTGATCTAGCCCACAGATTTCACCCTTTGGAGCTGTGTAATTTACAGAAGGAAAACAACTATAAAGAAAAAAGTAATTGTTTTCTATCTGGCTTTCCTGTTTCTCTAGTCCCTTTTCTATTCTCCAATTTATCAAATATTGATCTTTACAGTATTAATGACTGTATGATAACTCCATGAAAACAAAAGATATACCCTACTGACTTAAATATGTTCAGTATATTTTATCAAGTCTTTAAGTCAAGAAGTCTTGATAAAATACAGATTAATTCTAAAAGAGAAATTAAGAATATGTAGTCAAAAATAAGCTATACTTGACTTCAGAGGAAAAGTATCCCTGTTAGACACACATATAATCTATAAATTCATCCACTATTTATTTATAGTGTGCAATATAAAAACCAAACCCGTATATTCTTCTCCACAATAATTAGAAGTCTTCCTAAATAGGAGTGCTTATCCTAGCAAAGAAGTTTCTCAAGGAAGAGCAATTCAGTTCTGACAATTTAATGAAACAACCAAATTAAGCCTGAAGTTGTGGAGCCATTTTGCTGCATACAGAACTACAATGAAGTCGTTAAATATTGTTGCATTCTATGATAAGGCCTGTGATTGTGGTGAAAACTGAGTCAACTTGTCTGTACAATAACAATAATTTTAACATGTTCATACCAAAACTTGCTGAACCATGGCTTTACATTCAATGAACAGAATGAATCTAGACACGAACTCTATGATGCAGAAATTGTAAAATATATTTACTATTTATATTTTTAGTTAAGAAAAAGGATGCCTTTTTAAAAAATGGATTAAAAATTCTTATATATCGTTGACTCTTATTTTTTCTGCTCATGTCAATTTACCCAAAAGCATTGCACTTGCTGCTAATGAATAGAAAGAGAGCTGTTCAAATCTATAAGTCTCTTGTGGCAAGAACACTATTACAGAAATGAACAGAAGGGAGTCTCTGCAAGCCTTCTGCCTGCATTCTTCTTTTACCACAGGCTGTTGAGATCACCCTGGGAACTATCAAAGCTGAATAAAGCCCTAACAATTGGCTTTTACACCCTTAAGGCAGCCAAGCTTTCAGAGGGGATGATTTGGCTTTGTTCAAGCACCAATATATCAGAAGCAATGTGACAGTCTGAGAGCCTTGAGCCTGGCTTCCCACCACAGACAGAGTGACCTTTCTCAGCTGGAGCTTTACAGGGGAAGGCTTGACACATAGAGTTAATTCAAGCAATCCCAAATTCCATCAACCCCAGTGTGTCCTACGACCATGAATCTGCAGTTCCGTACAGTGTTCTTTTCCAAAGTAGGTCTGCTGGAGGCTGGGAGAACAACTGAGTTTTACAGAATCCCTTAGAAATATGCAGTATCTTAACTTCAGTTATTGAGCAGAAGATACAGATCTAACTACTCTGGGGTAACTTAAGAGGACTGCTTTTCAAGTGATCTTTCAAATTGTTTGCATTGTTAGGAAGTCAAAATCTGATATATTTTCTGAACACATTCTGAAATAAATAAGGAAATCTATTGATCACTTGAATTATGGAAGTATAGATGTATAGAAGGTACTTCTTCAATGTAGAAGAATTCTTCAATACTTTAATATAAATTTATGATGGTTTTAAGAGACTTGCATTTTGAAAATCAAAAATTATTGTGAAGAAAAGAAAGAATTCCAAGCAGTAGATAATTCATATATCTAACATACATTATAATACATGTAAATTTCTAAAAATCGATAGGATACAATATTTCAATATTTTCTAAAAACTTTTATTAATATCACTTAGCATATTTTCCTCTGAGACATTGTAATTTCTTTTTTTTATTAAAAATTTCCACCTCCTCCCCTCCTCCCGTTTTGCTCCCCCTCCCCCCACCTGCCCTCTCCCTCCCTCTCCAGTCCAAAGGGCAGTCAGGGTTCCCTGCCCTGTGGGAAGTCC
>LOEQ01006995.1:123057-136563 GCA_001685075.1 Bramus lutescens | reverse complement strand
TCTTATTTAAACAGAAAAGGGGAAATGGTGTGGGAAGTCCTTCTGTATATGTGTATATGTGTTGCTTTTATTTGTTAATAAAGAAGGTGGCTTGGCCTGTGGCGGGGGGGGGGAGAACTAAGAAGGTGTGGTTACATGCCTATAGTCCCAGTCCTAATAAGTGAAGGCAGGAGGGTCATGGGTTGAAGAGACCATCCTAGGCTACCTAGAGTTCCAAGTCAAGCAGGACAATGAGCCTGCTTCAAGAGAGGAAAAAGACCTTATAGCTGAAAGAAAGGTAATGTCGACTCCCCAACACATCATCACGTCTCCTTGGCAACTGAAAACCAAAAGGGAAGTTGTGCCTAAGACACTCTGAGCTTATTGATACCCACCCACTTTTCTTCATCTACTTCCTCTAAGCAATGGAGAATATAGACATTTGCTTCCCTTCTGTGTCTTCCTAAGGAGGCAAGAACACGCTGTCCAGCTAATTTAAACATCTCATCTACTTACTGTCTATATCTCTCATTGTAACTAATAGACAGGGGTCTTGATTAATACACACCAGTCTCATGGGTTTGATAACATGATCCTTTCTGTGCTGGATGAAAAGCCAAGGTTGTGGAAGCAGTGAAGCGAGCCTGGAGTCAGACAGCATTTACAGAGTGATGGCACTCTGGAGAGCTGGCATGGGCAGCCAGCCAGCCTGTCTCAAAGAAATCCCTCTCTCGACTCTATTGCTCTGTTTGTGACAACTTATTCCAAGATTAGTAAGTGACAAACAAAATGGCAATGCATTGGCTTCTGAGAGGGACACGTTGGCTGGGTATTTCTCTAGTGAGCTAGATTGAAGGACTGTTATTGAGGCTATTGATTAACTTTTAAAAGATTATACAATGTTTGTCATACAGCCTGATAGCTGGCATACCTCATATTTCTGACCAATTTCAGGGCTTATTTTTTTGTTGCTTGCTTTGATGTCATTTACTCACCCCACACATGCTGGGTAGTACCCACATTCAATGATCACAAACCTGGTAAAGATTCAACACTCAGGGGCTATACATCCAAAGAGAACAAGAAATTGCAAATCACCGTTAGGAACAGTGCTCAGTATAACATAAAGTCAGACCAACTCAGCTTGGGGCAATGCTACACATATCCAGTCCCAGTTCTTGGGGAAGATGAGGCAGGAGGATCATGTGAAGCCCCAGAGACTGAGACTAGCAAGACTCCCTTATCAAATAAAACAAATAAAAGCTTTCAAAACAAGGACAATGGTGAAAGATTCCATGGAGCCGTGGAGTTCACTGGAGGAAGGCTGCGAGGAGCAGCAGAAGGCCATAGAGCAGACTGGTGGAGAATGGCCAATCCAGGAGAGCACACAGGCACCTGGATTATCTAAACAGTCATGGCAGCTCTAATGAGACATATCTGTCTTTAAATACTTGCTTTAATTTTAAGGAGAATAGCAGTGTCAACAGATTGGCAGTTTCCCATAACCCTCCAGGAAAAGGTGCCTGGAATGAAGAGGTAAATGAGTGTACTAGAGACAGAGTCCAGTGAGGTTTAACCGTGAACATAGGATACTTGCAGGGGTGGGGGCTGCTTAGAAGTTAGCATGGGAAACAGCGAACTGTGCTCCATTTATTCATCTTGCTTGTATTGTGCTCTTGTGTTTCCTAACAAAACTAAAGTTACAGCTGATATGAACCCTTGCCTCGGGACACACAAATGCTTCTGATGATAATAGGGAAATCTTTTTTACTTAAAAACATATTTATGGCTCATTTTTAAGCATGTGATTTGTTCGTTTTATATAATCATAAGACAACTGCTTTTGTAAAGAGGGGCTGGTTAGAAGTGCTGATGCCTAGCAACTTCACACTGTGTTTGCTAAACCATGCCTAAGATGATCACTCTGCTTGGGTGTCCAGTTCTATTGAAGGTTTTTAAGGTCCAGCCTTAAAAGTCTTCAAACGGGTTTCAAAAGAGACACACAATAAGTGAAAGAACTAAAGTCTGAGAGCTGTAGAAAAAGAAACTTCTCACAACATGTTCTTTCTATTTATATGCTCTTTATTGCTCTGTTTCTACTCTGATAGCCCTGGCCTACTTCTAATGCCTCCTAGCTTCTTCTTCCTTAGTCTAGTCTCCCAAAAGTCTCTCTTCCCGCAGAGGCTTGAAGCAAAAGAAGGAGTTACAAGAATAGCCCTTATTGGTCAAAAGCACATCCCTAGGCTTAGCAATAAGGGCAGAGCCATTGCCATGGCAACGTAAGGATCCAAGGTTACAGAGGTGAGACTGAGACCAGAGAGCAGTGGGTGCAGTGAGATAAGCTTTGGAGACACAGGTCTTTAGTCCATAGACTGGCAAGCAATAGGCATGCTTTAAGGTTAATGTGAGGTTAGCTTGGGACAGACAGCACTTTCCTATCTGCTGGCAGAGTGAATCCAAGACTCCCTTGTTCTCTATCTTTCTGAAAGCTAAGACTCAACAACTTTAGACATGGCTATCATTCTTGTCCTTGGGTGTCTGTGAAGGTCTCCATAGAAGTCTCTTTGCCTGGACACTACCACTGACCAATGTCTGCCAAGGAAGATGATTACAGGAGAGCAGACTTCTAAGTTTATATAAGGAGCTGGTTGAGAGAGTAAGGGTATTGACTGTGATTACTTTCTTGCTAGAATCACGCCATTGCTGGCAAAGCGATTCAATACACCAATGCATAGAGGAAACTGTGCCCAGTAAACAATTAACACACTGTAGTGCTGCGGGAAGAACCCCCAAGCTGTAATGTGAGGGAAAGAGCTCTTCACACAAGAAATCTGTAATGAGGACAGCTAACACTTTCAAAAGGCAGCATTCCTTATCGTCCTGCTAGATAAGGTATCTCCATCAGCTGGGCACCTCCAATAACAGTATCTCTTATCACCTTGCTAAATAAGGTCCATGAGATATGTATCTCTAACAGGTTGACCCTGGAGGGCTTGCTGAGCCCTCACTGAGTAATTCTGTGGTCTGTAGCACACTTTGCACTTATTCCTGGATTAGAAAATCCCTGAAGCACTTCCAGGTGGATACTGAGGACACCTGGGTCCAGCATCCTATACCAGTGAGGAACAAGGCTGTCTAAGTCAGGACTGTGTGCAGATTCAGGGTGTCATTCAGCTTACATCACACAACACAGGAAGGTCTGGATGTGTAAGCAACAGGGAAGACATAGGGCCAGTAGTCGAAAGCAACAACCAGAGATCAGAGAGAGGGACATTTGACAACACAGTAGTGTCACCTGCAGGGAGTCAATGACAATGAAATGTCTTTCTCTCCATATGGTTAAGAAGAAGCCATGCTTCTGTCAAATATAGATCCCATTCCTTACTTTTAACAGCAAGTGAGTGGATCAAGGTCATGATAGGGGAACCCACAGAGATAGCTGAGGTGAGCTGAGCTTGTAGGAGTTCATGGACTCTGGACCAACAGCTAAGAAGCCTGAGTGGGACCAACCTAGGCCTTCTACATGTGGGTGACAGTTGTGTAGCTTAATCTGTTTGTGCGGCCCCTAGTAGTGGTATCAGGACCTGTCCCTGGCACTTGAGCTGGCTTTTGAGAACCTTTTCCCTAAAGTGGGATGTCTCGCCTAGCCTTGATGCAGAGGGAGGAATTTGGCCCTGCCTCAGCCTCAACTTGATATAGCATGCTTTGTTAACACCCATGGAAGGCCTGCCCCTTTCTGAAGGTGGAGGTGTCCGTTTCTGAGACAGAGGAGGAGTGGATAAGGGTTAGATGGGAGATGGGAGGGGAGAATAGGAGGAGAGGAGGGAGGGGAAATTGCAGTTGGTATGTAAAATAAATGAAACAATTTAATTAAAGAAATTAATCCACTGAGTCCACTTAGCTTTGTGGATATAAGAACATCTACTGGAACATGAGAGGCCTTTCAGGAGATGTATCCCAGAGGAAAACTGACTCTCCTCCCCTCCCCACAGCAGTCATCAATTGCCAAAAGCTCCTTGTCAAGGGTGGGACTTCATCAGCTCCTCCCTGTGCATGCTAGCCTCATGCTGTGCAGGCTCTGTGCACATGGTTCCTTCCTAGAGTATACATGAAAGGTTGAGATTTTGTCTAAGATCTGACTGTATTATCTCAATTGCAGAACATTTCTTTTCTAACATTTCTATTCTAACATTTCTTTTGACCTGTATGATTTATGAAAGAAGAGAAAACTTACGTTGCTTCTGCTCCAAGACTTATAAAACCTGCGGGATGTGGTTTATGGTTTTGTGAGATGTAGCGCATCTATTGTTATATTAGTTATCTTCCTCATTGTCTTGACAAATCACCTGATAAAAGCAACTTGGAGGAGGAGGGACTGACTTTGGATCATGCCTCGAGAGTACCATCTGTCATGGCAAGAAAGCCATGGCAGCTGCTCACATTCCACTCAGTCAGGAAGCCACATGATTAATGCTGGTACTCAACCCATTCTCCTTTTTATTCTTTCTGAGAACCTAGGCCATGAGATAGCTGCACCCACTCGGTTGAGCCTCTCCAGAAATGTCCTCACAAACATACCCAGAAGTATGTCTCCTACATGATTCTAAATCACCTAGTAGTGATCATAGTAGTCAATTATTTCAGAGCCAAGGAGTAAAGCCACCGTAGTGCTTGAGAATATCCTCTGTAGGCTCATATGGAGGTAAGTGATGCCAGGTGTTCTTCTGCATGCTGTGAATATGTGTTGCTTTTATTGGTTGATGAATAAAGCTGTTTCAGTCAATGGCTAGGAAGAACATAGCTATGCAGGAAATCAAAACAAAGATGCAGAGAGAAGGAAGGTAGAGTAGGGGAGACGCCATGTAGCTGCTGTAGAAATAAGATGTAAGAACATTACCAGTAAGCCACAGTCATGTGGTGATACACAGATTAGTAAAAACAGGTTAATTGTGAGAGCTAGTCAGTAATAAGCCTGAGGCATTGGCCAAACCATTATAACTAATATTAAGCCTCTGAGTGTTTATTCAGGAACTGGCAGGCAGGAGACAAACCTCCATTTACAGGTAAGGCCTTGTTTGGATAAAGTGTGACTTCATTGGAGGAGATGTGGCCTTGTTTAAAGATGATGTGTTACTGGGCATGATCTTTGAGGTTTCAGAAGCCCACACCCACCCAGTTTCAAAATTCTCTCTCTGCCATGTCTTTATGATCCAGACATAAGCTCTCAGTTACTGCCCCAGTCCCATACCTGCCTGCTTGTGACCATACTTCCTGCCATAAAGATCATAGACTATCCCTCTGAAACTGTGAACAAGTTCCCAACTAGCTGTCATGGTCATGGCATCTCTTCACAGCAATAGAAGAGTAACTAAGACAGCACCATCTTTAATAAACAAAAGCTGTCAATAATCATTGCGCTATATCCCAAAAACCTATAAATGTAGTAGCCTTGAAGAAATATTGATAATTTTAAAGTTTCCAATCAATACTCCTTGAGTTTAGTAAAGAAAAGATTGCATGAAACTTTTGCCATTCTTAATAAAGATATTTTAGGCAAAAAGTTCACTTTTCAGTGAGAAGATAAATATGTAAGTGATAGAACAAGTGTATAAAGATATTTCTGCCGCTTTCATGTCCTCTCAATAAAGGGCAAACACTAAATCATTGTTTTCCATCCCCTAAGTCCTTAGGCTAATACTTCTCTTTATCTTTTATCAATTAACACTGAAATTGTTTCAACTGTAACTTAACAAAAGGAAGATGAATGAGTCCAGCCTTTAGAGCAATTTCATTTCTGCAATAGCCTAAATTATATTCTAATCATTAAAATCAACTAAAAAGTCATAGCAAAACAATGAGTCTTATCTATTTGAGATGAGTAAATAAAGGTACAGAACCTTTTGAAAATGTAACACAACAGGAGTATAACAAAGTCTTAATCTTGTCTATCTATTGTTACATCACATATTATCACTAGACAAGACATTGTGTCATGTTCTTCCATGGGTAAGGAGGGTGGTTGTGGTCTTTCAGGAAGCTGTCCTCAGTCCAAGTTCATCTAAGATACGTTCTGTGGCTATAGTATGTTTCTAAAATGACTCACTCGCTGGACTGGGAAAGGATACATGTCAGGAGGCTGTGGATGGAGCCATCACACGGCCCTCTCCACAGGTCCAGCATGTGGAGAGACTTGAGCATGCCCTGAAATATGTTAACTGGCTTCCGCAGGACCAATGACCCAGGAACAGGCTTCTGCTGACATAATACCAATGTCATCCACCCCTAGTTCCGTCATTATTTACTCATTTGACAGCGAGTCAATCACTCCTTCTCACACTGACGAGGAGAAAACAGGGCTCATTATTTGAAGGAAGAACTATCAAAGAAATTTCGAACAATTTTATTGTCACAACACGCTTCTACTATAATATATAAAAAAATGTAGGTGGACATAAATGTTAAAAAATAAAAGTTAAAATATTAAAAATCAGTCACTTTTGTATATTGGAATTAAATGACTGTATTATCCATCTGCTTTCAATATTCTACACACTGCTGCCCTCTGCTCAGAGCCTGGAGCATGTTTTTTATACGGATTGTATTCGGTGCTCTTTTAAGACTTATGAATGTTATATTGTATTCAGGAGTTTCCTGTTACTTAATAGGAGGATTCCTCTTTTTCATTTTTAAACTATCAAATAAAATTCATGATTTAAATTATAAAACCTCAACCCAAATGACAGAGCAAAATAATCATTTCTAGTTATCACCCGTAGCGATGGGATCTCATGCATGGATGAATCCATCCACAACTATCTGACTATATTCACAGGGGTCCTGTCAGGCAGCTGAGGAGAGGAGATATGCAGTGACTGACAGCTGCAGGTGGGGTGTCTGAGTACAGGTGAGGTTCAGATCAGGCCCCAGGAAGGAATTCCTGGACCAGAGGCTGGAGTGGTCCCCTGTGCAGGCTCTGGGGAGCTCGCTCTAGAATTCCTATAGCTGTTTCTTCTAGATGCACTACTGTGAGTTTTCCAGAAGACAGGTCAGCAGGGAACCGCTCCATGAGGAGTCAAACTCAGTTCCCTCCTTCTGCATCATTCCCACCCATCTGGTGCCACCCTTGCTCCAACCGAGACACTCTGAGCAGACTATACCTGTGCTCTACACTGGCCCTCTGGAAACTTTCTTACTAATTCTGAGTGTCCATGCCCCATTTTCTGAGGGGTTTTGTTTCATTATGTGATGTGAGAGTCCCCTCTGTGTGCTGTGATTACCATTAATGGATAAAGAAACTGCTTTGGACCTATAGCAAGGCAGAACTTAGGTTCCGTCCCTTTCGATCCGACAATGCTGGGAGAAAGAAGGGAGGAGTCAGAGAGACACCACGGAGCTGGAGCCGCCACCAGAGTCAGACATGCTGCAAATTTGCTGGTAAGCCACTGCCACACGGCGATACACAGATTAATAGAAATGGGTTAAATTAAGAGTTAACCATTAAGAAGCTAGAGCTAATGGACCAAGCAGTGATTTGATTAATACAGTTTCTGTGTGATTATTTTGGGTCTGAGCTAGCTGGGCAGCTGGTAACCAACAAGTAGCCTCCATTCTTTAACAATTATGTATTCTCAGAAGAGCTTATATCTACTACATTCTTCAGAGAGACATTTCTTTTGAGCTGCTGGACTACTTTGACTAGAAACATGAGCAGTTGCAAGTGCTTGGGAGTTCCATCTCACACGTTCACATCGAACACCCTCACTGCTACCATTCCCATGAACACACACACAAATAAGCAAACACACACTCACAAACATGCCATTGGGGCCTGGAGAGATGGCTCAGTAGTTAAGAGCACTGACTTGCCTTCCAGAGGACCCAGGTCCAATTTCCAGCACTCACATGGCAGTTCACAACTGTTTGTAATTCCAAGATTGGACGCCCTCACATAGACATACATACAGGCAAAACAGTAATATACATTAAAAATAAAATACTAAATTATAAAAAAAGAAAAGATAAACACACCATCAAGCATACATACACCAATAACCAAAACATGCACACATAACCAAACACACATAAACACACCAGTAACCACACACACACATCAACCACAATCGGCAAAAAAAAAACACACACACACACACCAACAACAATAACCATGCATTGGGATGGCTCTTATTCAGTGACAACCGGAGGTAGACATTGTTTGACCTCTAGACTCTGAAACTCTACTCTTCTTTGGTTCTTCCCCGATCTTGCCGCCCTTCCCTCATCTTCATCCCAGTTTCCCTGTGTCTCTTCCTAATAATCTCTCTGTGCAAACTCAGCTTTCAGGGTTTGCTTCTAGAAGTGAGGGCAATCAGAAGGATGAAAAGCTGTAAGCTAGTTGGAGAGCAGAGATGAGAAAACCTCCAATAGACAGAACATTCCACCTAGAAATATCATTCCCTACTTGAAAAGGCCATAGCATTTTGACTAGGAAATGCCAGGAGAGAAATCTAACTCTGCCCCATAAAAGAGTTCATCTAGGGTCCAGAGACCCAAACAAGATTTAACTTCAAAATTAGACTCGGTTGAGGGAAAATCTGCTGACAGCGAGAGAAAGAATTGTTAGAACAGAAGAGGCAGCAGCCAGGAAAAGGTAATGTATAGAAACCATAGAAACTGTTTTTTAAAAGGAGTGCCAGCTGTGTTTGCTGGGGTTGAGGTCCAAGAAGAACAGAGAACCACAATGAGAGTCTTCAGTGCCCCTGACACATAGAATTCTAAAGAGCAGGGAGAGCGATATCAGCCTAAAGCAGGTGGCAGAATGATGAAACTCCTGGAAGGAGGAGGGAACATTTTTGCTGTGTGTTTGAATGGGTGCAGAATCAAAGTAGAGTGACTGGCAAGAAATGAGAGAGCAGAGGAAACTTTTAAAGAATCTGTGAACGTAATGGCAAAATGATTCCAAACAAAAGGAGCCCAATTGATGCATAAGAAGAGAGGCAGAAAAGAACATGACCTGGGTAGCTGAGAAGGGTGGACCCAGAGCTCCAATTAACGCGCCCCAAGTTCTCGGAGAGCAAAACAGGTTCTTCCCAGCAGCCTGCCTCTGCCACCTCCTCAAAGGAAGGAAACCACATTAATGTCACAGAGAAACTCACCCTCCCCAAGGAACAGATTGAAAGACTCCTTGCCAAGCCACACAAAAACAGTGACAACGCACACCAGATTTACTTCTTGCCCTATGTGCTTTGGAATAATAGTCAAGGCAAGTGAGAGAGGGAGACCTTGAAATTAGAAATGTACATTTCTCCTTTCTTTCCTCCTATGGCCCCTGTGCACGCATCTCATTTCAGGAAAGCGGCAACGGCAACATTTTTTGATCATGCCAGTGGTGCTCGCATGGAGATTGTGCCTTCCCGGGCTGCTCTCAAGGATAGTTCCAAAGGGCTACCAGTCCAACACTAAAACTCCCATCAGTCTTGGTTAGCTTTCTATTGCTGTGATAGACACCATGACTAAATTAACTTGAGAAGGAAAGGGTTTATTTCATATTACACTTCCAGCTCATGGTATATCAACATGAGAAGTCAGTGCAGAGTCTCGGCAGGAAGCTGGAGGCGGGAACAGAAGCAGAGACCATAGAGAAATGTGCTTTCTGGCTTGTCCCCCATGGCGTGCTCACTTTGCCCTTTTTAAGCAACTCAGGATGACCCACCCAGGGGTGGCACTGCCCACAGCGAACTAAGCTGTCCTGCATCAGTCATCAATCAAGAAAATGCCACCACAAACAGGCTGAGACATTTTCTCAGTCCAAGTTCTCTCTTCCCAGATGATTCTAGCTTGTGTCAAGTTGAGAAAATGTGAACCAGCACATTCTCGGGGCTGCTGTGCAATCTCCTTTCATGTTTGCAGCCTGATCTGAAGGGCTGAGCTCCTCTCTCATCCCTTCCTTTAGCAATCACAGATAGACTCTTACAATGACTCTCTCCCACCTTTGATTATGCACTGCACTCTGTTTCCCTGGGATCACAGCTTACACAAACTCCTCTTCCTATGGAGATCCAGAATGCGCCCCAAAATTGGAATCCTGCCAGCATACCAATGTCAGTCTTTATCTTACACATATAGCATTGTTTTTCAACCAAACACTTGGCATATAAGAAGTGCTCATTCAAATTTCTGTGCTTTCTAGAAGTAGATAATTTAAAAATTACTGTTATTGGTAGCTGTGCTACTTTGTAAACGATTGTCATAACTTCTGAAAGATCTTGGCACTCGCTCATAGCTATCTATTCCCCATTGAGTAAGCAGAGTTCAATAGACCATTATTCTTGTTGTTTGTTCTGTTCTAACAAATGAATCACAGTGTACAGTTGCCAAATAAATGGGCTAGAGTAACGGCATGACAGAAAGGCAGCAAAGAGTGCCACCTAAGCATGTGATGTCATTGGGGATCTTGGCTACAAGCTCTGGCTTCTCTTAAGCAGGAGGGAATTTAATTTATCAATGTGATTGAGGGCGGGAAGAAGAGGACCGGCCGAATCAACCAGAAACAAGCTTCAGAGTTGCTTATAAAAGCCAAGGAATCTCAGGGGCTGAGAAACATGAAACAGGACTGTCATTTCATGGTTAGAAAATCATGGGGAAAAAACCAAAGCTGCCATTGCTCCTGCCAAGTCACAGTGTTTGACATTTAGGTGTCCAACCTTGGACTGCAGTCAAAAGTGACCATCTGTCTGCACCAGAGATCTTGGATGATGGCCTTGAGTGACAGGAGGAAAGGTGTCCCCATTGTTAAGGCAAGGAGCAGAAGACATTCCTTCAAAGAAATTCAGAAGGTATTACATGCTGTGTACAGAAAGGGGAAAATCTTAAATGTAAAACTCATCCCTTATTTCTAGGTCTGACACCAGCTCTGCTCTATTATCTCAAAATGGTTGCTTAAATAGTTCGATGAAAATATTGGAACAGTGAGTTCTCAGCCATGGTTGATGAAGGAGTCAGCCCCAAAGCCCAGAGACCAAACCCAAACTAATCAGGTTAGAATTTGGGTGGCAGGACTCGGACATCAGCATCCTGTAACACTCACTGCATGGTTTTCATGTTCTGTCATTGTGATGATTGACTGTATTAGCAGAAAGCCAATACACAGCACAGCACAGCAGAGTTAGCTGAAGAGATGCCCCCCCTTCCCGGCTGGTCCCCTGGAAGGCTCCATAGGATCCTTTAACTGCCTCTTAAGATGAATTAGAGATTTGTCAACTGTTCGGGTTCTCTCATCCCTCCACTTCTACCTGTCAGGCTGGCTCATCTTTCAAAAGTTGATCAGGATCCCACCTCGTCTGTCCTGACATTCTAAGAAGGTCCACCTCCCTCATCTCTTGCTTGCTTTGCTCAAATGATTCCTAACTGACCTTCCTGCTTCCACCCTTGCTGCCTACAATCTGTTCTCAGCACGGCAGCACGAGTCATTGTTACATAAGATAAAGCAAGCCGTCCTCCTGCTCTGCCACTGAACGAATAAAGAACAAATATTTGCCAACAGATATATGAAGCTCAACAGCATGGACCTCTGTTCTTCCTCTGACGACTCCGACATTGCAGGAGCTGTTTGCCAACAAAAGAACCAGAATTACATGAGGAATAGAGTCCGTGGGGAGATCAGTGTGATAGAATCAAACAAGGTAGTTCAAAGATGTATGCATATTTTATATTTGTATGTTTATGTTGATTAGAATATTCCACAAACTCTTAGATCATAGCAATATTAAAAATATAATAAAGCAAAGTAATGCAGAAGCTAGCAAATATGAACTTGTCCCATAAAATCCTCTTAGAAGATAATTATGTTTCATAGCATTGCTATTTTGCCTATTCAGAAAATAGCAATGTAAAACCAAAATTATTCATTTAATAAAGGGACTGACAAAGAAGACGTGAATAATAATGAAAACATTTCATGTGACTTTGAAATACATTATTGACCTTTGTGCAGCCTGTCTTTAGTTCTACTGATTTTAACTTAGTAGTAAAGGGCATGCGCCTTTTCTGGCACCTGTTGTTTCAAAGGGAAAGTAGTCTAAAATGAGTCCCTGTGGTTCACAAAGCAGACAATGTGCAGGAAAAATGACCTCTGTCACTTTCTTCAAACAGAGAATCAAACATGGTGTGGAGACAATACACAATAGGGAACAAAGCAGGGCTGTGCACTCCTGACCCACTTAGGCACAGCAGAGAAATTCCTAGGAAACCTGGGCCCGCTGCCACGTGAATTCTGAGCCAAGGTCAGATTCAGGAGGGAGGTAAATGCGATTCCTTTAAGACTGTCTGAAACATTTCCCAGAACAAAGATACCAACTTCCTTGAGACCGTAGCCTGAATCTGGGAACTGCCTGCTACCCTGTAAAAGATGAACTAACACATAGAAAGTTACAATGTAGCCAAGGGCGAGCCAGACCGCAGCCACCAGGCGTGAGGCAACCCGATTCTGTCCTCAGTAAGCCTCTGTCTAGAATGGCCCTGGGTTCGCCTTAATCTCCACCCCCCGTTCACAGCAGCTCTCCTTCATTTAAGAGCTTTCAACCGTTCAAGACGCTTCTGCTAGTTTTCCACAGCTTTGGTGTTGTCTATGACATATAACAGAAGGGCACTCTGATGTGAGGCTGAATCTCCAACCATCTTCATGCGTCTTGCTTTTCCAAACCTCGGCTGCGCAATGGCTCCCAAACCCGGGCACCTCCGAAAGACAGCAGACTGACTCGGGGTTAGGAAGTCACCTCCAAGGAGGTAGAGTTTCCATCAATTTATAATAGATTCTCCATGAATAAGAAGCTGCCTGAGCTACAGTATAATTCAGTGAAGCCTATAGCCTAGGAGAACAAGGCAAAACAAAACAAGAGCCAAAACCAAGAGTTCAGAGTTAATCACACGACTGTAGAGATGAGGAGAGAGTGCAGGGGAAAGAAACGGCAAAATCCGTGCTGTTTTCAGCCTGCTGCTGTGAGGGGTCCTGCTGGACGGAAGGCGCCTGTCTGTCCTCAACACGCCCATGGCTGCCTAAGCACAAGATCTGAAAATCACTTTCTTGGGGGTCTCCCCAAGCCTCGTGGTGCTTACAATAGAGACATGGAAACAATGATCTTGATTTCTGCTTTGTGATTTTTTTTTTAATGTTTCCTAAGCAAAAGGAGAACAGAAAGTCGCATTTGGCCCTCCCAAACTTTCAGCTTTGCCTAGAGAAAGGAAGAAACGGCTGCCCTCCTCTGAGTGTGGGTCCCCTAACCCCCGCTACTGACCTCTACACAGGTGTCAGCGGCCACAAGGGCATCCAGCAGATGTTTGTCAGTGTGTACTGTGTGCCAGAGCTGAGTGAACACATATAACCACCCTGACGAGCTTATGCCAGTCACGACACTTTCAAAACTGTTTTCTTATGTGTTCCTCTGATCTTCAGACCATATTCGCAACATTTCGATTTTGTGCCGAGGGTCAAGCCTAGGGCCTTGCATTCAGTAGACAAATGTTTTATATATA
>LOEQ01006995.1:97284-112187 GCA_001685075.1 Bramus lutescens | reverse complement strand
TCCCCCCCCCCAGATTTTAAGGGCTTCTCTTTAGTCTCCTTTTCACTGAGATACAATTTCTTGTTTGTTTTTCAAGACAAGGTTTCCTTGAACCCAGAGATCCACCTGCTTCTATCTGTCAAGTGCTGGGGTTAAAGGCGTGCACCACCATGCCTTACTAAGATAAATTTTACAAGTGTGTGGGCCACAATTAGAAAGAAAATGCTTACAGAGTCAATGATGCTTTTGTTTCATGTCCATTTAGCTTAATCAGAGTTTTTGGAAAATGCTAACAACAAAGCATCCATATCCTCTCCCTCACTCTCACAGCAAAGCGCATCTCCATTATCAGATGGAGAAATGAGGTGTTGGGACTGGAGAGAAGTCTCAGAGGTTAACGGTACTTGCTACTCTTCCAGAGGACCCAAGTTCAATTCCCAGTACCCACACCATGCAAATAACTGGGAACAACTCCAGCTCCACGGGATCCAGTAGCCTCTGGATCCTAGGACACATGCACTCATGTGCACATACCCATGCACTTGTGTGCAAACACACCCCCACACACACAATTAAGAATAATAAAACTTAATCTTAAAAAGAATGATTTATAAAAAGATTTATTTTAAACAAGAGAAATGAGGTGTTTCATGTAAATAAACTTTCCACATGGATGAAGCGTAGCCTTTTAGGGCAGGAAACATAAATGATTTTTTTGAAAGCATAGAATGTTGTCCTGTCTGTAGAGTACCAATTATATTTGTGCTTCAAGATCTCTTCTCTCCCTGCAGAAGACTCTCTCATCAGAAGGGACTGTCTGGTGGGATTCCTGTGGCGTGGCATCACTTCCATACGTTATGTCAATTCTGACTATGAGTTCAAAAGTATATAAGGAGACTATGAGTTTTCTCACTTGAGACATCAAACCAACTCATGACAGACAAAAATGGGACAGAAATAGACACTTTGAAAAGAAGTGGGCACATTGGATGTGTTTAACTGTGCCTGGCACATCACATAAGCAAATGTTACTGACTGTGATTATTGCTTTCATTACTAACATAGACTCTTCCTGGAGAAGAATGTGTAGCCATAAGGGCAGAGAATGTGTTCATCAGCTAGAGGATGCCCACCCACCCTTGAAAGTTAAGAAAGGGCGCTAGAGGCCATGGTTTGCTGGACTCATGCCAACAGTGTCTGGAAGAAAATGTCTTTACCCAGGAGACAGGCTGTCTGACAAGGGATGGGTATATCTGATGTACCTGATGGAGGTGTACTGACACCCATTATTCTTCCTTATTCTCATTCCATACTCACTGATATGAATTACAAATTTGTTTTTCCAATTGAGAGATCATCCGTGCTGTGCACACAACAGATGGCAATATGGTTCCATGTTCTCAAAACTGGATCAGTTGAGGTTTAAATCATAATTTGGGTTTCAGTGTTAGGTGACCTGAACAGAGAGAGGCAACTAGATTCCATGTTGACCTTCTGGAATGTCCAATCTCCCGTCAATTAATGAACTGGCATTTACTTCAGGCTCTGTGAGTTTCCTGAGCCAGGGAAGAATTCAGTAAGGCATCCTGGATTTAACATATCTTCCCACTGCCAAGCATCACGCCTACGTCTCCTTCAACTTCAGCCACATTTGAAGCATCATTTTGATTGCTCTATATTAAAACCATTCAAGTACTTGTTCACATTCACTTGTGAGCTCCATAAGAATAATCGCCATCCTTGTTACCATTCCATATGCTTTTCAATATCTGGAGTGGGGACGAGTATTGTTATACATTCATAGCAGGCATGTGTCAACTGAGAAACATATTATGGAGATGAATAGATAAGATTTATCAAGATTTATGTGTTCACACATTTTGACAAAATCCACCATTCAACACGTACTTCGAGAAAAATTGTAATTGCGTATAATAGATGTGGATAAAACTGAGGTTTTGTAGGCTGGGGATGGCTCTATAAGGAAAGCATTTGTTTCAGAAGCGTGAGAACCTGAGTCCAGATGCCCATGCATAAAGAGCCAGGCATGGCAGCAGAGACCAACAATCCCAGCCCTGGGGCTGAGGAGACTGGAAGATCCAGGAGGTTTGGTTCCCAGCACCCAAGGACAGTTTCCAACTGTCATTTACACCAGTTCCAGGGAATTCAATGCAAATCGCTAGCTTCCTTGGGTACAAGGAAGTGTACTTACATATATAGAGGCAATAAATAAGATGAGGAGTCATAGGGGAATATGACTATGTTGATTTCTGACTTGTGCATGTGCATGCTTGGGCATATGCACCTGAGAACACACATGCAAAAATATAATTTTGAGTTTATTAAATATTGAGAGAATCCACACATCTATCAGCAGGCAAACCAGAACATATCCCTTCTGTTGCATACTAGTGACCAATTTAAAATAATAAAAGAATTATAATGTGCTTACATGGAAAAATCCCTAAACCAAAATTTTAAGAAGATACATTCACGTGTGCACATTCACATACACACACACACACACACACACACACACACACACAAGATTTTAGGATAATGTTCATGTAGACAAAATAAATCTTAAAAAATCAAGATCCCACGTCTGGGTACATCTACACATGCCAATGCATAGAAAAGCTGGATTCTATTAGTTACCTTCCTAATTGCTAAAATTATAGACAAGCAGAAATTTGAGGGAGAAATGAGTTACTTTGGCTCACAGTTTGAGGAGATACAGTCCATCGTAGGATGACATGGTAGTGGGAAGGTGAGGCCCTGAAGCACCCACAGTAGGGAAATGAGAAAGATGAACACCTGTGCTCAGTAGCTTTCTTCTCTCTATTAATGCATTTCAGAACAGTAGCCCATGGAATGATACAACCCATAGTTAGCATCAGTGTTCCAGCCTCAACAAATCTAATCTGGAGCCCCTTCAGAAACATGCTGAAGTCTATGAGTGCTAACCATCATGGAGAGGAATGCTATATATACTGATAGCTACGGCAGGCCCATCAATGGGAAAGTGGAACCCTAATTTAGAATTAAGGGCTTATTGGTCATGGTTCTGTTCAGTTTTGTTTTTGTTGTTGTTGCTGTTGTTGTAGCTGTTGTTTTGTTTTATTATGTTTTGAGACAGGGTTTCTCTGTAGCTTTGGAGTCTGTCATTGAACTAGCTCTTGTAGACCAGGCTGGCTTTGAACTCACAGAGATCCACTTGCCTTAGCCTCCCGAGTGCTGGGATTAAAGGTGTGCACCACCACTGCCCGATTGGTTCTGTGTTTTAGTAAAAAGCACATGTTCATGAATGAAGCGTGGGATCATAGTTGACTTTTAAAATTATAAACAATTTCACAATAGTGTAGGGAAAGAGATGAAGTGACGTCACAGCTCTGGATGAAACGCAACTCCTCTGCAAGCTACCTCATGCAGTGTGGTGTTTTACCACAGCCATAGAAACCTCAACTAAGACAATGGTGCAACTAGTAAAAGCATTTCCATTTAGTTTAAGACCCAAGTTCAAGGCCCAGAACCATCATGTAGGAGAAAGCCTACACATCTAGGATGTCCTCTGCCCTCCACATATGTGATGCAGCACATGGACACCTACACAGAAACATACACACAAAATAGCTTTCACATACACACATGCACACACACACACACACACACACAGAATAAATAATATACAGTTGAAATAACCTTTAAGTAACATCATTGTAAACAACTTGAACTATTAAACTATATTATAAAGCAGTAAAATCCTAACAGAGTGAAAAATTAACCCCCGAATATGCAAAGCAAGCATTGCAAAAATAAAGGGCAAAAAATAATCCTCTGCTAAGGAAGAAAACTACCATTTTTATGAGTACACATTGAAAGAGATGCTTAATAAATGTAATTTTTATGATTCTACCTAAGCTCACATCGATGTTACAGTTAAAAGCAAGATAAAACTGTCACTGTCTGCATTGGAACTTGACTGTCTTCCTCTTCCTGAAGCTGAGAGAGTTATAAGCAGACGGTTTAAGGAACCACGGAGGACTGAAGAAATTCTGCTGTATATAATCACCAGGGGGCTTACATAACCAAGAAGTACAAAACTGTGTCATTCTTGAGAAAATGAATGAAATTAGTCATCATCAAACTCGGTGAAATGAACCAGATTCAGAAAGAAAAAGATCAGGTTTTCTCTCGTCTGGAATTTAGATTGATCCCTAAGGTATGAGAGTGGAAAGGGGGTGGTGTTTGAGAATGGAGGAGGGCTGGTGGGCGAGGGACAGGGAAAAGAATGAAGGTGAATACGATGACACTGCATTATATATAGATATAGAGATGCCGCCATAGAACCCATTTGTAGTGGTTTGAAAGAAAATGGCTCCCAAAGGCAGTGACACTTTTAGAAGGTATGGCCTTGTTGAAGTAGGTGTGGCCTTGTTGAAGTAGGTGTGGCCTTGTTGGAGGAAGTGTGTCTCTGCAGGGATAGACTTTGAGGTCTCCAATGCTCAAGATACACCCAGTGTCACCAATTCCTTCCTGTTGCCTGTGGATCAAGATGTAGAACTCTTAGTTCCTTCTTCAGCATCATGTCTGTCTGGACACCATCATATCCTGCCATGAAGATAATGGAGTGAACCTCTAAAATTGTAAGCCCCCCCCCATGAAATATTTTCCTGCATTAGAGTTGTCATGGTCATGGTGTCTCTTCACAGCAATAGAAACCCTGACTGAGACACTATTCTTGTATAGAATGAATAGATAAGAAAAAAAGAAAATATAGAGCACTTCCAATCATCAGAAATTCTCCTTCCTTTTCAATCCCAGATCCTCATTATCTCCCCTAAATTAATCCTAACTTTTAAGACCATTTTGTCTTCGAACTTTATACAATTAGAATTACATGGGACATTTTACTTTTTGTTCTTTAACACATATTTGAAATTCATCCCCGTCTTTGCCGAATTACACAGTTCATTTCCACTGCTGTGCAATGTTCCACTGTGTGCTTATAGCACCTACTATAGATTCTTGCGTGCCTCCCCCAATTTTTTAAGTGGAAAATTCAAGCCCTAGTTTGTTAGCGTAGCCTTTAGAAGGTGATTAAGTCATGAGGTTGGAATGCCCATGAATGGGATTAAAGATCCCACAGAAGACATTCTCAAGAGTTCCCTCACCTCTTCTAGCCTAGATTGGGGGAGTTTCAGAACTCCAAGAAAGGAACATTTTTAAAGGCGTCTGACCCAGCCCTTCTTGTTAGATCAGCCCACACTGACTACGACTTCATTTCTTAAGCATCCATTTTGCTGCTCTTACACAAATGTCCTTGCCAGTTACATTCATCACAATAAAGCAGAACAATGGATGCCCTCAGATCCCAGGAGTATGCCAGCACTCTGAGGAGTGATTTGGCCTCTCTCTGGCCCAGCAGTTCTGCTCCAAGTGAACATACACATAAGTACAAGTGCTTGGCCTTTCTGCTTCTGTCCTTCCCACAGAAATCTTTGTATTTTCCTTTCTCTTGAGTGAAGGGTACTTCTGAGCAGAGCAGATTGCTAAGTTTGTTTTTACATTGATTTTTAAAGTCTTAAAACCAGGACAACCCAGCCATAGTGCCGCTTACTTATATTTTGAAATGTAGCCTCAAAAATTGCCATCCCCCAATAACCATGCTTATTTTGTATGGATTTGTGAAACTGGGTTTTGCAATGCTTTTGAAATGTTACCTTGTTAAGATAAAGAATGCCTTAGTAGTTCAGGTTTCAAATATTGAGCAATAATTCCTATGTGCACATGTGGGTTTTTCCTTAATGTTCAACTTGTGATTTTATAAAACAACTGTGAGAAAGAAGATGCTCCCTAAATTTCTGTTTTAACACACACGGCATATGGAGTAATTTCTCTGACTTTAAAATGATCTTCTATGGAACAAGAGGTCTGGATACCACGGAAGGAGCACTTATTCCCCATTGTTTTAGCTACTGGTATCCTTAGCAAGGCCTTTGTAGTTTTTTTCAAGTTAATGAAGTGGGTTTCAGGTGCTATTAACTGTAATTCCAGATGACGATTTGATCCTTAGTGTGGCTAATTATTAAATGGGATATTCACTGCAGTACTCAAAGGCATATCAATAAGAGCTTAGGTCCAAATGTTGTGTGAAGACCATAAGCAATGCATCCACAGCTCTGACACAAAGTGCTAGGAAGGGGGCGGGGTGCAGAGGAGTGGAGGTGGCACTCCTACGCATGGAGGGGTGCGAACAGCCCCAGTGTTTACTGTACACATTCGCTCATGACCAGGATTACCTCGGCTAACTCACAGGACCCATAAAGCACCTTGTTTCCTCAGTATCTCCAGCAGTGTGTATAAATACAAGTGTAGCCATTCTGTGTATCTCATTTATCTGGAACTCACATTGCAGGTGCGGTATTTGACATGCTTATTACAATGAAAATAAAGCAGGGTTGATGCTGCTGTTAATGTTCTCATAGCTTCACTCTGATGAGCAAGGACATGAATTTCTTTAGGGCAGGTCCCTGAAGCAATAAAACTCATCTGTCCATCAGGCAGTGAAGAATACGCAAATGTACTGGAGGCATACAATGGAACGTTGCTCAGCAATAAGAAGCAATGAGACGATGCTCTGCGCTAAAATGTGGGTGCACTTCACAAATATTAGGGTAACTGAGAAAATGTGGGTGTACTTCAGGGTTCCATCCCCACAAAATGTCAACAGAAGGCAAGTTTAGAAAGACAGAGTGTATATTATCAGCTGCCCATGACTAGAAGCAGGATGGGAAGTGACCGTTGCTGGGCAAAAGGTTTCTTTCTGCTGTGGTGGGAGTGGGTGAATTAGAAAGGAGTATTGCACACACTGGCAAAGATGCTAAAAGATGCTGGCTTATTCACTTAGACAGGTGAAGCGTAGAGATGGAAATTAAGTATCCTCAGAAAGCTGTCTTTAAAAATAATAATAATAATATTAAAATAAAAATTTTAAAAAGATTGACCTTTGAAATGATCTGAGACAATGGCCGGTCAGCCGTAGCCTGTCATCTGTGCACAGGGTTCTGGTTGTCTTCTCTATGGGTCCAGTGTAGCCAGGTAAGGTGGCATGAGCTTGTAATGCCAGCACTCGGCACCAGGCATGATGGCATGTGCTTAAATGCCAGCACTCAGCAGGTTGAGGCAGGAGGACCAGAAAATTGCAAGCCAACCTGAGCAACATAGGGAGACCCTGTTTTAAAAAGCCAAGGCCCAGAGTATGGTCTTATGGCAGAGTTTTCCTAGAATGTGGAAGCTCCTAGAGCCTATTCCAAGAACCAGAAACACTTCAAAGGACTGGATAGCTCAGTGGTTAAGAGCACTTGCTGTTCTTCCAGAGGAGCCAAGTTCAATTCCAAGCGCCCACATCAGGTAACTCATAGTTATCTGTAATTCCAGCTCCGGGATTCCAGCATCCACTTCTGACCTCCATGGGCTCTAGCACATGCATGTTTAAAGACACACACACACATTATGACTTACGCCTTCATGTGTGTGTGTGTGTGTGTGTGTGCAGATACAAACGCAACATGCTGATTCCATTTAGTGTTGCTTATTTTAAGGGCTGATCCCTATGGATTGGATCCTTCACAAAGTTCCTCTTCCATCTAGGAGCCAGACAAATTTTTCTAAGCCTAAAGCAGATACACAACTTCTGCCGGGAGCCTCATGCACTTGGAATCATCTATAGATCACTCCTTTGTTTGTTTTGTTTAGGATAGGGAGGCTTTCTTTGGGTTCACAACTGGAGGGTTCAATCTAGCAGGAAGGCATGGAGGAAAGATCATGAGACAGCTGTTCACATTGTATCTACATTCATGGAGTCAGGAAGCAGAAGAGACGAGAGCTGGTGGTCAGCTCACATATAATATATGTATGTACATATATAACTCATTTTTGAGAATTCATACATACAGAAATGTCTTTACATCATAGTCACCTTCTACTCTCCCTTCCAACTCCTCAGAGACTCCCACCACATCCCCCATCCTTTCCTGTCCTTTTTAAATAAAATTTAAGTCCAATTAGTATTGCACATGTGCACATGGGTGTGGCACAATCCATTGAAGCATTTGAAACCTATGTGTGCCTACACCCTTGTAGAAAAGTGACTCTCCCTGCCTCAGCAGCCATCAACTGCCAATAACGCCTCAGCTAAGGGAGAGGCTGCTTTTATCTTTGCCTTATTCCTGTTAACATATTTAGGTCATAACACATGATCTTCCAGGCTAGTGACAGAAAGAGAAACCATCTCCGTGGGCATCTTGGGGTCCCAAATCTAGCCTATAGGAAACTGTTACACCTGCAGAGAGCCTGCCATGGGCCACATGGTTAATAGCAGAATCCTGCAGCAAACCCACATCCAGTGAAAGAAGGAATGTGAATTTACCAGCTCAACTTCCATATCATCTTTCAAGTTGCCAGAACACACCAAAATAATACCACCACTGTAGTAGGAGGGCTGCTTGTTTGGTTCCCAGCCATCTGACTAGCTTAGACCCAAAATAATCACACAGAAACTGTATTAATTAAATCACTGCTAGGCCCATTAGCTCTAGATTTTCATTGTGTAACTCTTATATCTTATTTTAACCCATTTCTATTAATTTGTATATCGCCACATGGCTGTGGTTTACTGGCAAAGTTTCGGCATGGCTGACTCTGGCAGCTCCATGGCTTCCCTCTGACTCCACCTTCTTCCTCTAGCATTCTGCTTAGTTTTCTCCACATAGCTCTATTTCCCTATAGCTCTGCTATAGGCTCAAAGCAGTTCCTTTATTCAGTAACCAATAAAAGCAGCACATAGACAGGACCACACCACCTGGGGACTCAGGATTCACATCACAAGCTTATTGAGTCACTACACACCCACAACATAACAAGTTTGATGCCTGCATGTCTCATATCTGCAGTGGGATAAAATCTTGGTTCCATTGGATGCCCTTTAAACCTGGGACCAAGGCTAAGATCCCACCCCCTCATCGTTTAATCCTCACTCAGAAAACCCTTCACACGGAATACTTTGCCACATTCTTGCTACATATTCTTATCACACGTCTGTCTGCCACAGCTCTCTTCCGTTCCCCACTTGTCCCATGATGACAGAAAGGCCTCTTTTGTCAATCTGCATTAATTACTTTATCCACTGCATCTAAAGCGCAGAAGGGAGGAGGAGAGCTGCTCAGTGGGAGAGCACTTGCCTAGCCCACAGAGGCCCTGGCTTTGATCCCAGCATAAGGAATGATAATGAAGCACACAGTGGGCGCTAAATGTTTCCAAGATGAGCAAATGGGAGAAGGGGCAAGTGATGAACTGATCGAGACTAGTCCAGATATGCTTTCTACCCCAGATGCACGATACACTTGACTTTACTATACAACAAATGGATCATTCTGGATTGATAAAAAGGATTTGTTTCTAACAGTTGCTTTTGAGATAGATAAAAATTTGGAAAAATTAAATTAGATGCTTATAAAGTAATACATAACAGATAGTAGATGGCTTAAAGAGTTTGATACAGGAAAAAGGGTATTATATAAGAAGAAAATGAGAATACAATTTAATTATTTCATATGGAAAAGTATTCTCCAAAGGCAAAAAAAAACTACTTTCCTAGGATTGATAGATTTGATAACACAAAAATTCTTAACTTCTATGCAGCAAAGCCATTATAAACAAAATTGAAACTGCAACATAGAGCTGAGACAGATGAAAAGAACCACACATGGAGAGCAGTGGGATGAGACCTTATGCACACAAAAGACATACGAAGATAAACAAAGTGAAGAGAAATTCTCCACCCAAAAATCTGACTGACGCTAAGGAAGAAAGAATTCATTAGAAGGGTACAGATGTTTTCAATAAACCTAGGAGGTTAAGTCACTAAGTTAAATACATGCAGTTTAAGCACAATTTGCCAGTCAGGGAGGTGTTAAGTTAGCACAAGCACAGGTATTGGCCAACACAGTCATCATTGACTCCCATTCACTTAAGTATAAAGTGACGCAGCCCAAGAGGTGACTGGGTGGTACCCAGCAAGCGTCTTTAAAGCATCCTTAGCCATTAGCCACCTGATTCCAGCTCTTCTAAGGTAATCATCCAAGATGTGCATATAAAAGTCAGCATCTCCACATGGAAGAGAATGGCTGGATTATAGGAGAGACAAGAGAGCATTCTCCCTACAGTACATTCTAAAGGGTAAGAAAGAAATTATAAATGAATGATTCTGTGCAATATGGATTTTTACTGATTTATTTTAGCTTTTAATTATGTGTATGTGTGTATTTGTGTCTGTATAGATATGTGCATTTGAGTGTGAGTTTCTAAAGAAGTTGGAAGAGGGTAACATATGTGTCCTGGGAAATGAATTCAGGTCCTGTGCAATTGGAGTATGTGCTCCTAGATCTCTCTATCCCCTCACCTCAATTTTTTAAACATACATAAGTGTGATGTTTAGGTTTAGGCATCAACTTGACTCAATCTAGAACTCCCAGGAAAGAGTCTCCAAGAGGGACTGTTGAGAGTAGGCTGTCCTGGGCTTGTCTGCAGGAGAGTATTTGGATGATATTAGTTGATGGGAAGATTAAACTGGTTTTAAAAATGAGAAAACGAGGGGCTGGAGAGATGGCTCAGAGGTTAGGAGCGTTGCCTGCTCTTCCAAAGGTCCTGAGTTCAATTCCCAGCAACCACATGGTGGCTCACAACCATCTGTTATGAGGCCTGGTGCCCTCTTCTGGCCTACAGGCATACACAATAAATGAATATTGTATACATAATAAATAAATAAATATTTAAAAATGAGAAAACAAGCTGAGCAATGGCAGGCAGGTGTAACTTGACTGTGAACTTGACCAGCTGCTTCACGTTCCTGTAGCATTAACTTTCCTCCAGTGACAAGATGCAGCCTGGAATGGTAAGACAGACAAGCTTTTTCTCTCTTAAAGATGATGGGGAGGGAGATGGCATTTTATCTCAGGAACTGGAAAGAAAACTAAGGTAGTATATAATTGTATTGTGATGGTTCTACAAATAGAGGTAAGTAACATTGTATATACACACACTGTTCCGGTGATAACTTCTTGGCTTCTAGTACTGTGCTACAGTTGTATAAAATGTAACTATGAACTCTAATTTGGTGAACCACACACAGGACACACCATGGTATTTTCTTTTTTTAAGGATTTATTTATTATATATACAGCATTCTGCCTGCAGGCATGCTTACACACACACCAGAAGAGAGCACCAGATCTCATTATAAATGGTTGTGAGCCACCATGTGGTTGCTGGGAATTCGGGACCTCTGGAAGAGCAGCCAGTGTTCTTCTCTGAGCCATCTCTCCAGACCTCCATGCTATTTTTATAACATGAACTTTTAGAGTATCTATAATCATCTCAAAACAGAAAGAGTTTACAAACACATGTAACTTAGAAGGTAGAAAAGTTCACTAAAATGGAAATTATTGTCCCTGCCAATTCATGATATTTGAGTGATTTTTATTTTCATCTCATTGTTTAAGTTATTTCCCAATGGAAAATGCATTTATAGGCAGAAAATATTGTGTTAATTTTAGATAATGTTAAAACCTGAAGATTCCCCCTGGGGGAAAAATGGCCTTTTGGAGTATATGTTAATACTGGCATATCTGTATATACTGCATATAGGTGTGAGCAAAGATGGATGGATAAATAGATGGTTAGTAGGTAGGTAGATAGAGGTGGACAAATACTGGAATGAATTATTACATAGTGCTTAGTAAGGCAAAGAATGTGGCTGCATGAGCAACAGGCAGAGCTTTAGAGTTAATTGTCACCAGTTGACCAGCTCTGAATCACATCTTCGCAATTTCGTGTTATCTACTAAGCCGTGATACAGGTGTCAACTCTAGCAAATCTCATAAAAGAGATTCCTTTTTCTCTTGCCCCTCCCCTTCAATTCAGTGTCCTTCACCTTCTTCCCTTTCCTTGTCCTTATGGGTTTAGACTGAAGTGGTTTGAAGTAACTAAATCTCAGCTTCAATCTTTCTTCTCTGACCCTCTCTCACCCCAAGTAAATCCTCTGTAAGATGGAAATACTAGATGATGTATCTGGGGTTGTTCTGTTTGAGATATGGTCTGGTTTGGTGGCCCAGGCTAGCCTCTAATTTTGTAGTCCAAGCTAGCCCCAGATCTTTTTCACTTGGTCTCTTGAATTCTGGGATTACCAGTTGGTTCTTAACAAATGCAAATTCTCCCTTTTTGATATCAGGTATACTAAGGTTCCTTCATGGGGTTTTTCATCTCATAAAGAAAAAGAATTTAAGAACAGACTCAAGAGGAAGCCAGAGGACAGTTTTATTAGTGTTTCAAAGAAAACCACCAGACAGGCAAGGTGTCGATCTTGGGAGCAGACCGGAAGGGAACAGAAAGGAAAGGGAAAACAAGAAACAACTCCTGCTGACGCAGCACAAAGTTCTGCCACACTGGAGACAAGCAGCCACACAGAGGGGGCCCGGATGTTGAATGCAGCATCTCATTAAAGGAGTAGTGCTTCTGTCTGTCTTTTATCAGGGCTTGTGGGGAGTCTTGCTGGTGACAGTCTGTCCTTCCTGAAGGGTGGATCCTTGGCCAAGTGATTGGCTGGCCTGACTGGATTCACTATTAAGGGAGGAGACAACGGCTTGTCTACACCTAGATATAGATTCCACTACCAGAACTTTTCTTTTTCCACTTGCTTTCCTTCCCTTGTTCTCAACACATTTTTCTGAAGAAAAAAAAATAGAGCCTTGCTTTCACTGAGTGAGTGCTTACTTTTTCATCAAGGCCACATTTTAATAACCAAGCGTGTGTGAGACTCTGTGAGAAAGGAGGGGATAGAGGGAAGGACCCAGACGGTCATCACTAAGAGGCCAGTGGGCAGTTCCTCCCAAGTGGATCAACCAAGAGCACGAGTCTTGAGAGCTTCTGTAGGTCCTGAGGGGCTTAAGGCCATTCTGCATGTCAGCCCCTCTGCAAAACATCTCCATTTTGATTCAGTAGTGATCATTACCAAAACTACAATTTGTTTTCCAGAACTCAAATGACTTGTCTGTCTAGACTCTTTTCCTCCACCTCCACAGTCAAGTCAGAGACAGCCTGACTACAAGCAGTAACTGTGGACTACTAATCATGTGGCATAGACCCTCCCCACTTCTTTGGAAACCTATGAGCGAGGGTGGAGGCTCTGGGCTATGCTGCTGTCTGCCAGTCTGTCCAAGGCATTAAAATTCTCCTAATGAGTCTTTTACTCGAAATGACAGTCCACACCAGTGTCCCGCTTGGACGCCCAACCCCAAACCTTTCACTATTCGCTAAGCACTGTTTTTTCTCCATGTGACTTTGAATGCTGCCAAATGCCATTCACAAGGATTTTAGCAAAGAACAGCTTTTCCAAATGGCCTGTTTCCTTACAATCCCCAACAGTGCATCTCTCATTTCAAGTGGCCTAAATCAACCATTACATCAGCCTGGCTGACTGGGGGAAAGGAGAGGTGAGGAGAGGGGATGGATCTGCCTCTAAAATCTGCTCCTTAAATCCTTAAGATTCCTGCACATTGTGCGTTTGACTGTTCTTTGTCCTCGAAGACACAGAAGCAGTTTCACAAGTCAGCCTTCGGTGCCCACCCCCACCAGTTGAATGAGTCTTTGCTCTAAAACAAAGATTCCTGAAAAAGGTCAGCCTGTCCTCTCAGAGACCAAAGGGACAGGCAAGGTATAGAGGAGGGACATTCAGCATACAGGCTCGGGTCACTGTATAACCCCTCTGCTTCCAGCCCACAACAACCCTCCAGCAGTCTCCACATTGTTAATCTTGGACATTTT
The DNA here is from genome assembly GCA_001685075.1 of Bramus lutescens. Classification (NCBI taxonomy): domain Eukaryota; kingdom Metazoa; phylum Chordata; class Mammalia; order Rodentia; family Cricetidae; genus Bramus; species Bramus lutescens. The sequence continues at coordinate 98,327 of LOEQ01006995.1, read as the reverse complement.
TTGGCCTCCAGCCCATGTTTACTTCTTCTTAGCTTGAGTCTAAATAAACAGAACAGATGTTATTGCACTCAAGTAGGTAGACCCATTGCTAAGGAAACGGCAAGGAGTGAATTCGGAGAATTTCAAATACTGTGACCACTAATCAAAATCAAAATGCACACTTGAAAGAAAGATGTTGGGGGCAGGAAACTCTGTTGACAAGAGGAATTTACAAAACAGTGTGCACCCTATAGGAAAAGAATGTGTGCATGTGTTTACAGTATGCACACTGTAGGAAAAGAACAAATGCATACATTTACCGTATGCACACTGTAGGAAAAGAATGTGTACATGTGTTTACTATATGTACACTATAGGACAAGAATGTGTGCGTGCATTTTCAGCATGCACACTATAGGAAAAGAATATGTGCATGTATTTACAGTGTGCACATTTTAGTAAAGGAATGTGTACATGCACTTACAGTATACACACTGTAGGAAAGGATGTGTGCATGCATTTATAGTATACACACTGTAGGAAAGGATGTGTGCATGCATTTACAGTATACACAATGTAGGAAAGGATGTGTGCATGCATTTATAGTATACACACTGTAGGAAAGGATATGTGCATGCATTTACAGTATACACACTGTAGGAAAGGATGTGTACATGCATTTATACATCAAAGCGACTGGAAGGATATATATATCAAAATCTGAAAGGAGTGATCTGGAGACAAAGTTCACCTGTGACTTGAATTTTATTCTTTTTTGCTGCTCTTATTCAATGTTATTTTGATCATGAATATCTATTCTATGTGGGAAAAAAAGGATAAATGTTATTTTAATGCATGCTGCTCAAGGATGAACTTTCAGTATAATTAGGGGTTAGTTACTGATTGAAAACTATGAGGGTAATTAATGAAATGTTATTCCAAGGATCAGCCTTGCCAGCAGCTCTTGAACCTTAATGATACCACTGGAATATATCACAAGATGAACCATGACATGTGATGCACTCGGCTGAAAGGCTGCAGCTAAGCACATCATCAGTGTACGG
>LOEQ01006995.1:65108-80326 GCA_001685075.1 Bramus lutescens | reverse complement strand
AGAGAGAGAGAGAGAGAGAGAGAGAGAGAGATCAGGAGAAGACAGAATTTGTCTCTCCAAGGGACCTTTGCACCTGCGTACAGTCAGGGAACTGCTTGCCGTACTCAGAGGGGTGAATGACTGCCAGTTCCCAAGGGGCGCCTGGATACTAACACTCAGAATCACTGCTCTAGAGAGCCCTAGCTAATACAGCAAATATTAAGTAATAGATTGAAATGCTTTGCAAAGTAATGACTTTAAATTTGAATTTGAAAGTGAGTTTTCAGGAAACAAAGAGAAGCAGTTTTTGTTTCACCCACACTGTACCTTTCTAAAATCAGAATAAAAATATCAACTCCTTACAAACCCACAGGCCACTCTGACCAGGAAAGCGGCAGGCACTCTCTGGGGACCCACAGGCCATGCTGGGCAGGGAGGCAGGCAGAGTAACTGCAGATCTTCACCTCCACCTCCATTCCCCCAAGTCCAACCTCCCAGTCTCATCCCCATCTCTTTAGCAAACCTTCCGCTGTGGTCCCTCCACACTTCCTGCCCCCATTCCCAGGAGACTAACTAAGCAGACTCTAGAAGAATCCCCTGCTTTCCTCCCTCTTGTAAAGCACCTCTACCTCCCCTAACACTTCCCCAATCCTAATACATAGAAATACATCTTATCTGGAACCCCCACTGCCCATACCTATTAGGACGCCAGAAGGTTTTTCTACAGGCAACACACAGCCACTACACTTTCCTAAAAACCACAGAAGAAACAAAAACCAAAGGAAAAGACACCCACAAGCTTCTTCGATACCACTCTAAAAACACAATCAATCACAGCCCCATTGGAATCCCCAAATAACCCAGGTTGTGGCCAAGACTATATACTCCACAAACTGACAGATAGGCCCCAGTGCTGAAGCAAACACCCACACGATTCACTGAACATAGAGAGCTGGGGCCTACATAGAGCGTTCACCCCTACGTTTGAGCATCTTTGGTATGCTATGAGAAGAGGAATGAAAACACCAAGTCAGGCACAAATGTTTTATTTACAATGGTGTACAACCTGCAAGATATCCTGGGGCAATGGTGGCATAAACCTTGCCAGAGTAGCCAACCAATAACTGATTTGACGTGATTTCATCCACAAGATGAAACCCATACCCAACACTGTTTGGAGCTGAGAGTAGATAGCCCAGGAACCTAGGGTAAAACCAAGAAACAATGGTCTAAAACAAGAAGAAAAAAAACTAGTAAAAAATGATTCCTAATGATATTTTGCTATACTTAGAAATCAGTACCTTGTTCAATTAGTACCAGAGAAGCTTCCTCTTGCAGCAAATGGAAGCAAATTTAGAGTCCCACAGCCAAACATTATGCAGAGATGAGAGACCTTGGAATACTTAGTTGTATGGGTTTTGTTGTTGTTGTTGTTGTTGTTTTAACTCTTTTGGCTCTTTGCTCTTTGGGAAACTGCCACCCAGCTCCCAAATAAATCACACGAAGGCTTATTCTTTCTTATGAAGGGCCAGTCTTAGCTTGGCTTATTTCTCGCCAGTGTTTCTTAAGTTATTCTGACTACCTTTTGCCCCTGGGCTTTTACCTTTATTTCTGCGTATCTTTTCTTTACTTCTTGCTTTGTGGCTTGCTGTGTAGCTAGGGAACGGGCCCCTGATGTCATGTCTCCTTCTTTTCTCATACTTTGATCCTCTGTCCTCTTTGTTCCTAGATTTCTCCTCCTATTTATTTTCTCTGCCTGCCAAACCTGCCTATCCTTTCTCCTGCCTTGCTAATGGCCACTCAGCTCTTTATTAGACCAATTGGGTGTTTTAGACAGGAAACGTAACACAGCTTCATGAGTTAAACGAATGCAACATAAAAGAGTACAACACATCTTTGCATCACCAAAACAAACGTTCCGACGGCATAAAGAAAAATGTAACACATCTTAAAATAATATCCCACAGCACACAGCCCTAAATGGGATGTCTCTATCAAATCCTCCCTCAGTGCTCAAGCAACCCTGCCAAAGAGGATGCAGAAACAGTGTAAAAATCAGAAGGGAAAGAGGACACCAGGAGAACAAGGCCCTCTGAATCAACTTGAGCAAAGCTCAGATGAACTCCCAGAGACTGAAGCACCAGGCACAGGATCTGCATGGCTCTACACCAGATCCTCTGTGCTTATATTATGGCTTTTAGCTTAGTGCTTTTATGGGATTCCTGAGTGTGTGACTGATGGGGCTCTTATTTTTGTAGCTTCTCTTGGGCTCTTTTCCTTCTGGTAGTTTGTCCTATCCAACTTGTGTGTAATAGCTTTTGTTTTATCTTATTATGTTTTATTTCTTAAGAATTAATTAATAGGGTAAGGGTTAACAACTTGTGACAGTTTAAAAGAAAATGATCCCCCGAAGGAAGCAGCATTATTAGGAGATGTGGCTTTGTTGGAGGAAGCGTGACACTGTTGGGGGTGGGCTTTGAGGTCTCCTGTGCACAAACTATGTTCAGTGTGTGGCACACAGATTCCTCCTGCTGTCTGTGGATCAAGATGTAGAACTCTCCGTTCCTTCCCCAGCCCCGTGTCTGCCTGCTCGCTGCCATGTCCCACCATGAGGATAATGAACTAAAGCTCGTAAACTGTAAGCTGCCACCAATTAATGCTTTCCTTTGTAAGAGTTACCATGGTCGTGGGGTCTCTTCACAGCAATAGAGACCCGAACTAAGACACAACTGAACCGACCTTTGTCCTCTAGGCTACTGGGGAAGGTAAAATCAGTTTTCTCCCATGGAGTGACACTGAGTATATCAATCAGTCCAGGCAGGCCTCATGTTCAAGAGTAACTGACCAGTCTGCAATGGACTCCACAGTTTGTTTTGTGTGCATATGTGCTTTTATTTGGTTACAGTTTGGCAGGTTTTTTGCTTTGTTTTGTTTCATTTTGGGTGGTGTTTTATTTTCTTTTCTTGGTTTGGGGGAGGATTTGTTATATTGATTTTGTTTGTTTTTTGAGAAAGAACTTAAAGTTGGGTGAGTCAAGAAGGGGAGAGGCAATGGAAGGACTGTGGGGAGGGGAATAATATGATCAAAATATATTTAAATTGTAAAATTCTTTTAAATTATAAAAATACAATAAAATATCTTAATGTGAAAAAATAAAATGTTACGATGTCAATGACAATTTGTTTTAAATATAAGTGTAAATAATAATTTTGCAGAAAAGTAGATGATGAAATTTTAACGAGATTTCAAAGACTTAAGCAAGTGCACATTAATCATATTTTAGATCAAAAGTTTCAAATTTGAAAAGATGTTGTTCCTCTGTGAAGTAACAAATGAATATAATATAGTACCAAAGCCCAATCTGAGAAGATCTGGGGTCTTGAAAATTTATTTTTTGTTTAGAAGAACAAACATGAAAATCAAATATTTAAAACTAGAGTGAAAAAACGATGTGAGAAAATTAATTCTGCCAGGTTTTGAAATATACTTGAAAAAATACAAAAATGAAAGGGGCTCGATAAGGAGCCAGAATAGACATAAAAATCACTTTAAAGAACAATGAAAATAAGTGGCTAGTGTGTTAATGGGACTTGAACCAGAAGTATTGATGGGTATTAGCAAGTATTGCTAGGGTGGGGTGGAGAAAATCACATGGTGAGATGTTAGAAATATTGTTCTTCAGGGATGCCTTCACTCAGAATAAAACACGGGTGGATTAAAGATATAAAGATAAAAACTGTAAGTATAAGCACACAAAAATAAATTGTCCATAGCTGGGATAGGAAAAATATTCTGATCATGATATAATCTGAAAAACGCCAGTAAATCCAAGTGGGTATAATAACAAATAAGAAAACTATGGAATGACAGTTGGCAAAAATGCTAAAACTATTTTTTAATTAGTTTTAATTAGTTTAATTAGGGAACGTTTTACAATGAATGGACAAGCTAAGGGACATTGTCTTAGTTAGGGTCTCTTGCTGTGACGGGACATCACAGCAGCTCTTACAAAGAAAAACATTTGATTGGGGTGGCTTACAGTTTCAGAGGTTTAGTCCACCACCGTCATGGTGGGACATGGTGGTGTGCTGGCAGACATAGTGCTGGAAAAGGAGCTGAGAGTTCTACTTCTGGATCCGAGGTAGCACAAGGAGACTGTGTTCCACACTGGGTGTAGCTTGAGCATTTGAGACCTAAAAGCCAACCCCCATAGTGACACACTTCCTCCAACACGACACATCTACTCCAACAAGGCCACAACAATGGGCCAAGTATTCAAATATGTAAGTCTATGGGGGACATACCTATTCCCACCACCACAGACACCAACCATGAGAGACAAATGGATCCAAGACTAGCAGCTGCCCCGCTGGAAGCCATTCCCCACTTTCAGCCACAAACGAGAAGGTACTAGAAGCCAGGGTGAGCAGAGACCCCCCAGGTAGGACCTGTGGTCTTTGCTTGAATGGTGTCGACACCTACCAACTTGGCAGACAGACTAGAAGAATAAATGCTTTGACTTCTCTTTACTCTGCTCTGTTCATCTCCTACTGGTGGCTACAATGACTGGCCTAGGGGAAAGTCCAGCAGGGAGCAACAAGCCACTAAGGCTCTGGAAGTCATGAAGAGTAAGAGCAGGAAATGAGGACAGAGGTAGGAATGGTGACATTCTCACTGGAAAACACTAAAATAACTATTTTTATCTCTGCAGAGGAGGGCACGGAAGCTGAAGATTCAAAAACCTGTTTCTGGGTGTACGAAAATTTCCACGCTCCTGAATGTCGAGTTGATAAGCAATAGGAATATCCTGCAATCCAGAAGTTCTACTACCCAAGGCTCTGCCATTCAGAAATATAGAAGAAGTGCCATGTGTGTCTGTACACATTCACATATTATAAATATTTATCATAACATTGCTCATTACCATGAAAATACTATAATAACCAAAACTTCCATTGCTGAGAAATTGATTAAATATACTACTGTATTTATGAAATGAACTAAAATGCTTACAGTAAAATTGATTATTCAAACTCATATCCCTCAGCCAGAAAAGAAGGTGGCAATAAACCACTCAGTGAAACAATTACTATGTAAGAGTATATTTGTGCAGAAAACAAATCAGAAAAGATACATGCCTAGAGGAGATGGTAGAATTACAGACGACTTGCACTGATTAGCTTTGTTTTTCTGGCTATGTGGCTTTTCAAACAGTAACATGAATTATTGTCTTACAGAACTCATTGTAGGGAAAAGAAAAAATGATGTAAAAGTAACTCTGACAATATATTTTGGGGGAATTTCTCGATTTGGTTTCTCATTGGTTTTAAAAGGAAAATGTGTGTCCTTTGTTATTAGCCCCAAAACACCAGATAGCATTTGTGTCAGGGTAAATGAGGGCCACAGTAATCAAAAGGACAGGGAATGAAGAACCGTAAATATTCATGAAGGAACTGCAGTTGGTTAGGAGAGGAGACGTTTTTAATGATAGGGAAAGGTCTATTACGGAGTCGCTTCACCCACAAAAGGGACAAGATCACCACTCTTCAGCCTTGTCTTTGACTGCAACTTCTAGAACACAGTGTCAGCCTCAGAGCCCGGCACAAACTACAGACTTTATTTCCTGCTAAGCCAAACCGAGACTAACAGCGTTTAAACGGAAAGCAGCATGACACACACATGGTGTTGACCATGTGTGTAGACAAACTGAAGTTGAAAAAAAATCTTACTATCAATTGGATTAGCTAGTCATTCTTGGCTATTAGGGAAAGACAATGTATTCATAGAGATAATCAGAAAATCAGTCTATGAAATAAAATTATGTGTTGCTCTGGAGGCTGGGTTTAAAAATACAACTTCCAGCTCCAAGTTAAAAATGATGGATTTACCAGCGTGTCTGCGTTCAATGTCCTAGAATCTGTCTGGTGATGGTGACAAGCCCACTGGCGGGCATCCCTTGGCAGATGGGAGACTGCAGGAAAGTCCTGGAGAGGAGGCTGGTGCTGGGGAAGGGAACGCAGCATGGTGTGCAGACAGAGGCAGCTCTGGAGACAAGGCCACCCAGTTTCTCAAGCTAGAGTCAGAACCTAGAAGACTTAGAATCAAAGGTCAAATTACATTGGGAAACTGGGAGTATTGTGTAGACCTAAAAGCAGAAAGACCAATTGCAAGTAAATACGGCAGCCATGTTTTAAAATGACTCCAACAATCCTTAGCTCATTATAGTCATTTGCTTATCTCCTTCCTGTATTAAATAAGAAACTGCCTGACGTGGCCAACAGAATATAGCACAGGTGACATAAATGATGTCTTGATGTCTCTTGATGTCTGACGCAAGGTAGTAAGGCAAGGTCACAAGAATATTCCAACTTGTTGTCTTTATTCATACACTCCAGAGAAGCCTGGATGTCATGCTGCGTGGATACTAACGGCATCCCAAAGAATGAGGGAGGAGGTGAGAGGGACGGAGAAAAGAAAGAATATCAGAGGGGCAACAGAAATGTGACCCCAGTCAGGGCAAGAGTGGCCAGCTGTCCATTACAATGCAGCCCATCAAGATGACTTAAGGCATGAGAATTCTTTTCACTGGAGAAGTATCTCATGAAACTCCAGCTTCTTGACCACACACCCCACCTCCAACCCCTTCCCCACCCCATCTCCATGTTTTCTCTCAGAAATCCCTTGTCTTTCCTGGGACTTTCAGGAACACTATCCAAGCTTAGTATCTTCAGGGAGAAAACTCTGGTGGCATAGAGACGAGGAAACTAGCCTCACAAAAGATAGGAGATGTGTACAAGTCACAGGAGTGTCAAAGACAAGGTTAAAACAGAACTATCAGACTCAGAAGTCTGTATCCTCTATCCTATCTAACCTTCTAACTCTGACCTTCTAGGAACAAGGCCTGACAGCCGGGCAGCCCAGCATTGCCTTGGGTCCTCAGCTAAGTGCAGACAGCTTAGGCTTCACTGCAGGCAGTGGCAGGAGGAGACATTCCATAGGGATCTGCGGGCCTTGGGAATCCTGAAATGCACTTTGCTTCATAAAGGTCACATCCAAGCACATAGAAACACACCTTAGAAACACTGACGTGATTCTCACGTTTATCCTGAAAATATGGTCTTTAGCTTCAAGGGTAAAAGTGAAGTCCTGGGGATCGGAAAGCAATGCCTTTCTGGAAGATGTGATGTTACCACACTGTTTCTGAGGAAAGGAAGTGCTGAGGAAATGGTTCTTAACCTGTGGGTCACAACCCTTTCTGGGGGTTAAATGACCCTTTCGCAGGGCTCACCTAAGACCATCAGACAATACAAATATTGAAGTTGCAATTCATAATGGGAAAAATGACAGTTATAAAGCAGCATCAGAAACACTTTTAGGGTTGAGATTACCACAACATGGGGAACTGTGTTAAAAGGTCACCCCATTAGAAAGATTGGGAACCACTGCTCTAGGGGGACCATGATCATGAGTTAAATACGCTGGGTGCAGTTGTCAGACTTGGGAAATGACCCTGGTGGAATTCCTTGAGCTATTAAATCAGAGTCTTGGGCTAAGCGGCCGCAGGCCCAGCTGCAGAGCCGTTTGTTTGGGTTGCACAAGTGCAATTACTAGAGTTCATTGAATTATTTATTCTCCACAGTGTACAAACATCTCGTAAACTCTGGCTTACAGCATTCCCTCACTTAGAGATCAACTTTTTTCTCTCTCAGTCAAACAAAGGGGAATCTTATTTAAATTGCTTCCCAAATCACCACAAATTTTAAATTGGTAGTGCCGCGATTAATGAGATTTTAAGATATTAATAAATTATCTTAGATTTTGAGAATAAACGGTAACATCTCTATAGTTTCCCTGTCACCATGAGACACCTCTAATAACCACATAGCTAATAAAAACAACAAAGCCAAAATGTCTTATTGCATAGTGAATTAATTATATTCTCTTAATTATGAGGAGAGCTACATGTTTTGATAAGCTTTTTAAAACATTCTCTTTTTCCTATAGTTTATTTTGAATGCAATGAGAGTATTATTGATGATATTAATGGGTTTTAAGGCCCTGATAATAAGTTTCTCCACTGACGCAGTAAGCCAGACCAAGCTGAATTGAAAATGTATAAGAACAGACATATGAGCAAAGCAAATCCCAGACAGGTTCTCGGGTCCCAGAGATGGAGGCCAGAGAAATCACGTGCCCAGGCCAAGGCAGGAAAGTTGTATAGATTGTAGGTGAGAGGTGACAATGTGTCCACCACAAGCTGGGTTTGTGCCCAAGTGTGGTCAAAAGCTGAGCATGTGGGGTCTTAAATAGTTGACAGCTACAGGGGAGGAAGCTGCAATTGTGGCCAAGAATGTGGAACTGGGTTTTTTGCTGCCTTTCCTTTGTTCAGAGAGAGAGAGATGGGAATGGGGCTTCCTGGACGCTGCAGGGGTAGCCAGAGGCTCCAACTGAACAGTCAAAAAGTTACAAAATCTCCTTGTTGATTACTTGATCTATCAATCTTTGAAAAGTGCTCAATGATCATAATAAAATCTGTAGAACAGCAAAGTCTTAAAATGTGTATTTCAAACCAGCATCCTTCCAAGAGGAAGAGATCACACTAATAAATGCCCCAACATGATAACTAACTATTCCACCATGATAACCACACCAGCATGATAACCACCCCAGCATGACAACTACCCCAACATGACAACTACCCCAGCATGGTAACTACCCCAGTGTGATAACTACCCCAGCATGATAACTACCCCAACATGGTAACTACCCCAACATGGTAACTACCCCAGCATGATAACTATCCCAACATGACAACTACCCCAGCATGATAACTAACTACCCCAACATGATAACTACCCCAGCATGATAACTAACTACCCCAATGTGATAACTACCCCAGCATGATAACTAACTACCCCAATGTGATAATTATCCCAGCATGATAACTAACTACCCCAGCATGAGCCTCTGGCCTTAGCACATTGAGTAGTATGGTCAGCCAAGCTCAAGAGTCTCCATCCTGAGATGAAGAATAAAAGCTCTCGAAGGAGAAAGATAAAGAAATCGACATTCACTGCTCTGGAATATATGTTACCAAGAGCCAGCAAGAGCATGCTAAGGGGAAAAATGAGATATGGATATGCTAACTCTGTATAGCGGATCATCATAAAGATGGAGTCACAGAATCTAATGTCCTGAAAACATATTGATAGCTGTGAGATCAGAGAGAATTCAGATACACATACGCACTGCTCTCACAGCCAGATACACATATAAATATATTGGTATATAGGGAAGTGAGCACCTTGTAGAGTGAATGAAAAATGAAAATGAAGGAGCTAGAGAGATGGCTCAGCAGTTAGGAGTGCTTGCTCCACAACCACGAGAGCTAGAGTTCTGATTCCAGCTCCCATGCAGCATGCTGGGTGGTTCTGCAAACGCCAGCTCTGACTGGGTCGGACTTCAAGAGCTGGTTTTGGCTTCTGGGACCTAATCCTCTTTCAATAATAACAGATTTTTCATGACTTAATCATGACTAAATGTCCTGTGCAAGGGAAGTTTACCTATTTACAATTTTGACTTTTATGTTTTGTTTGGGCTTTTTGTCTATTTTCATCCATTAAATTCATTCCCTTCAAAATAGGAAACATCACTGTGAAGTCCAATAATATTATGCCTGTAAGAAGGCCAAGAAGAAAATTCTAGAATTGGAGTAGGAAATCTGCTGAGAGAATGATTGAGAAATTTCTGTGTGTCACCAAGAATAATATCTGGCATGGCATACTGGGTGTGTGGCTCCAAGGGAAAATACTTGCCTGGTACGCAAAAGGTCATAGGTTCCATTCTTAAAAGAACAGGATCTGGAGTGGCTTTCAGTGGAGTTTGCTGAGACCAACCCAAAAACTAAATAGTAAAAAACAGCATCCCTATAACTGACAATCAAACAGACTCATGGGCAATTTCTTCAACCAGGTCAGAAGAACACCCTCCATGAAATTGGCAGCTTGGCTTTTCTGCCATGAATCATTGTCACGGGTCCTCACTCCCTGAGGTGGGTCATGCACTTGCACAATCTATGGGAGCAAGTACCTCCCTAGTGCTCTTCTCCAGGTTGCTCCCATTCTGCAATTTATAGCATCTGTCCGTATTCCTGTATTTTTGGCTCTAGAACCAAATAATTTCCCCTTAACAATGTTTAATTTTAAAGAGAAAAATCTCAATTGTCAGCAAATGATTATGTTAATTTGATAGAATCTTTAATCTGACTTCCAAATATTCCTTAACGAGATGTCAAAGGACAGCTATTTAAATCTTTGATGACATAAATAGGTCTTTGCTAGTTATGCTGTCTCATCAAACCTTCAAATGATCATGAACTCTCTGTTAGCCATTCTGTTCCTATTACAGAGGAGATAAAACCACACCCAGCACCCTGTACACCAGCTAGCTCAAATTCAGCATGCCAGCCTTCAGCAAGCCCAGAGGGGGAAAAAAAATAACACAGTGGGGGAAGGGAAACTAGGGCATAGGGGAAAGAAAGACGTGAAAGGTGGCTCCTGTCCTGGAAGCCCTAGGATGGTCTCAACTGGGGTCACCATTTCCAACAACAGTGACACTCTCATCAACTCAGGAATTCAGAGCTGGTGGGGCACATGGGTGGGGTACCAGCAACTACAGTATGCACCTAGTGGAGATACACTCAGACACCTTCACCCAGACTTACCACATAGTACATTTCAGGAAGATCCCAGTTGATCTGTAGGCTCAGGCATACCTAAAACGGGTGGTCTATTCCAGCCGATCTCGTTCCCAGATTGGTTTGAAGTAGCATTTATTTCCTAAGCAAAAAGAAACATATCAGAAGGTCAGAGTGGATCCAGGTATCTCTTAGAAGCTGTAACACTTGATCCTTGAGACATCTGTCCAGCCCTTAAATGGGTTTCTTCCATGACTGCTCATTAGAAAACTAAGATGCCTTCTCTGCCTTAATTTATATTCTGTAAATTCTACATTGTACCCCAAAGCACTTAGGAAATTTGCTGGGTCCGATTTTGTTTATCACCATGTCTTAATCATGCTGTAGACATTTAAAGTGTGAGTTTAGATGATGTTAACCATCCTGAATGCCATGAGGTAGAAGGTTCCACGTATAAAGAGCATCTTGCTGTAAGGGTCTATGAAAACCTCCAGAATTTTACTGGTAGTTCCTGTAGATATAAAGTTTGTCTGTAATTCAACTTTACTTCACACATGAACACAAGGTTTTTTTTTTCAGGAATGCCGTACTGTGAAAATTAAGGGAAAGGGAGACTTCATTTTAACCAAAATTTTTACCAATAATTATTCATAAGGGCAGCACTATGCCTGATAATTTAATTGCAATTCAACAACCTGTGCCAGGCTCCATTTGCAAACATTCTCTTTCATAGTTCAATGCTCTGATGATGCCTTCATGTTTGTGAACCAAGCTACCAAAAATGTATTTCAGGAGCCCACAGCATCAACATTGCCTACCCACCTATGAGAAATGTGGACTCTTGGAACCAACCCATAGCCACTAATGTTAGCTAGCTGGGTTTTGGCTACTGTAACAAATAACAGAGATAATTCAATTTGATAATAAAGGTTTATTAATAACAACAGATTATTCTTTAATAATAAAAGGATAATAAAAGGTTTATTCTTTGGTTCAAAGTTTGGAACGTTTCTGTTGCTCTGAGCTTCTCTGTGTCTGGGTTGCCAGAGACAGGAAGGGGCGGGATCCCAACATTCTCTTCAAAGTCATGCTCCCGTGACCTACATCATTTGCTAAGCCCCATCTCCCAAACGTTCTACCACCTCCCAACAGCACCATACCCTGGGAACTGCAGGCTGCAGACCCCTGGCCCCTTGACTTTCTTTGCCTGCCTCAGACCCTTTGCCTGCTTGAGTGAACTGAGCAAAACAACTTATTTTCCTGTGTTTGCAGTTGCTCTGAGCACGAGACCTTTATGAGTTCCTGATGGCAGGGAAGTGAATTCCGATGGGGTTTACAGCTGGAAATCCCAAGAGCTGGGGTGTGGTTATCAGTTAAGGAGCCCTATATAAGCTTCCCTGGAGTGCAATAACGTTGGCATTCTTGTTTCGAGAATGACCCCTGTCCCCGTGTCTCTGTGTGTGTATGTTTTGAAATCTCCAGCCTAGTTCCTGGCTCACGAACTATCCCATAGTGCAGGCGCTACAGGGGACCAAGTTTTCAGCACAAGGGCCTGTGGGAAATAATGGAGAAGAAAGGAAGTCTGCATTTTAATGTATCCACCATGGAGTTGGGGAAACATCGTGAAACATTGTATAATAAGATATACATTACTTTAAAACTTTGTTTCTATGCTCCAACTTCGCTTTTCTACTGCTGAGATACTGACAAACAAGGCAGGGAGAAAGGGTTAGTTTCAGAGGACTTCTTCCAGAGGACTTGAGTTCAGTTCCCAGCACCTATACCAGGTAGCCCAAAAGGCCTATAACTCCAGATCTAGGGGATCTGATGCCTTCTGGCCTTCATGGCCATTTGTGCACATACGAACATGTGTGAATGTGAGCATACATGTGCGTGCGCGCGCATGCGCACGCACACATCAACATCATCATAGTCAAGAAAACCCATAGCAGGAGCCTGGAGGTAGAAATTAAAGCAGAGGCCATGAAATGAAGGAGGATTACTTACTAACTTGTTCCTCGTGGCTTTCTCAACCTGGTTTCTTCCAACAGCAGGACCACCAACCAGTCCAGGATGTCACTGCCCACAGTGAGCAGGTCCTTCTACATTAGTCAACAATCAAGAAAATGCATCATAGACAATTCTAATGGGGGCATTTTCTCAATTGAGGCTTCCTCTCTCCCCAGATGACTCTAGTTTATGTCAAGTTAACAAAAACTGAATTAGAACAACTATGTAATTTCTATTATGTTATATGTTAGTGTGTTGAGCAAACTCATTTCATTTGTGGTGTGTGTGTGTGTGTTGAGATCAATGTTGGATGGCTTCTATTGTTTTCTTTTCTTTTTATATAATACAATTCTTTATTGATTCTTTGGGAATTTCACATCATACACCCCAATACCACTCACCCCCCCATCCCTCTATATCCACCCCTCATCTCTACAGCATGCCTCCCTTGAAAATAACCTCCCCCAAAATAATTAAAGATAAAACAAAGCAAACAAAAACCACCTTGCTCCTCTGTCTTTCCCAACTCTCCAACACCTCTTCCTAGTGGCACTAGGACCTGTGGTGTCATACATTATACCCCTTTGTGCAATCAATCCCACCCACAAATGTTCATCAAGATGAGTTATTGGCTGGTTCAAGGCCTCTGGCCCACCATCATCACTGGACTTTCACAGACCAAAAGTCCTCTCAGCTATCCTGCTGTTTCCCTAAGTCGTGGAGATCCTGAGGCTATCATCCTGCAGGACTAATCCTTTCATGAACTCCAGTAGGTCATAGAAGGGGTAGATGTTAGAGTGGGTCAACCCAAGGCCCAGATGTGGGTCTGGGTGGTAACTGAACCATCCTCCTCAAACAGGCATGAAGGCAGCTCTCCTACGCCCATGCCATCAGGGTCAGTTCTCCTGTGCCCATGGTGAGGGGTGGAGCCATCTCTCCAGAGTGTGGGGGCCAGCTCTCTCATGGGGAGTGGAGTCAGCTCTCCTACTGCACTGTCCAACATGGGGCAAGGCAAGCTTATCTCAGGGCCAGTGAACAGTGGGGCTGGCTCAGCACAATCCTTGAATTTCAGCACACTGGTTCCTATGAGCCATAGACATCAACACAGACCCCAGATGTAGCAAGACCATGGACTGAGACATGGCCCTTGGCAGCAGCTCAGGTCTAGACGTTACCATGACCCTGGTGGCAACACAGGGCACTCAGATCAGTATGGCCCTGACGGCAGCATTGCCTATGGATGCCAACATGATCTCAGGTGTCTGACCAGACCTAGGAGATCCACATGGACATTGGTGGTAACCGTAACCATGAACATCAACTTAGACCCTAGCTGTAGTAGGGTCACAGACCCAGGCATGGCCCTCAGCAACAGCCCGGGCTCAGATGCCACCATGGCCCAGGGTGGCAGCACTGGCCACTCAGGTCTATATGTCCCTGACTGTAGCATGTCCCTCAGACCTCCACTTGACCTCAGGTGATGGCCCAGATCCTGGGTATTTGCATGGTCTTTGGTGGTAACAGGAGGCACAGGTATCAGCACAACCTGGTAGAGCCATGGATCCAGATGTGGTCCTACACTACAGCTTGAGACCCAGACATGACCATGGCCTTGGATGGCAGCATGGGACATTCAGATCTGCAAGGCCCCTGCAATAACAAGGTTCTCAGATACCAGCATGGTGTCAGGTGAACAACCAGACCTGAGTATCCATGCTGCCTTCAGTAGTTACTGAAGTCATGAGCATCAGTACAGACCTGGTGCTATAGAGACATGGACCCATGCATGGCCCTTGGCAGGAGCTCAGGTCTAAATATCATCATGTCTCCTGGCGGCAGCACAGGCCTCTCAGATCAGAATGACCCTGGCAGTGGTATGGCCCTTGGACACCAAAATCGTCCCAGGTGGAGACCCAGACCTCAGACCCCCTTGTGGCCTTTGGTTGCAATGTGGATCATGGATGTCAACACAGACCCAGACTTGATGCTTGTGAGTAGTCCAGGATGTCACCCTGGCCTTAGGTGGCAAGCAGGCCACCGACATCAGCTTCATCCTCACTGCCTTCGCTTCTTCAGTTCTGCCTCTGTTCCCAGCACATGAACCTGTCTGCTTCTCCTTCTCTCCCGTTTCTCCACCATATATTTCCTCATCACAACGGCACCTTGTTGTCATCCAGGCAAATGCAAACCCTTGGGGACCTGATAGAGGCAGAGTGGTCATGCATGGCTCTGTATGCAGGTCGTACCCTGACTCTGTACGAAGGTGCAAAGGTCCCTTTAAGGGACAAGTCCCGCCTACTCCCGTCCTCTTTCCACAATTTCTCTCGGGAGGCAAGTCTCTGTCTCTCTCTGTCTCTGTCTCTTTCTCTTCTCTCTCCTCTCACTCCCCTCCCTTCCTAAAGAACTTCCTCCCCATGTAAGTCTTGCCTGGTTGTGTGTTTGTCCCATGTCCCCACCTTGTGCCATTTTACAATACACCTTGCAGCCCCTGGTGGGCCTGTGGGTGTTCTCAGCTAGCCAGGACTATGAGGAC
>LOEQ01006995.1:31888-44133 GCA_001685075.1 Bramus lutescens | reverse complement strand
GATGTGATCTACCCCACTGAAAAAGGTACTGAGCCACACGGCTAGCATAGATCAGAACAATGGGTTAATATAAGCTACAAGAGCTAATAAGTAGCCTGACCTAATGGACCAATCAGCTTTATAACTTATATAGATCTCTGTATGGTTTTCTTTGGGGCTTGCCGGCTGTGAGGTACCGGGCGGGACAGAAACCCCACAAACAAACAGGCCCCATTCATGTTACACTGAGGTCAGCTTATGTGTGTTAAACGGACACTAGTTTGTAAAGACATGGCACAATAAGTATAATTAGCTCATTAATCATTTTGTATTGATTATTGCATTGATTTGCTACACATGAGAATCTCATCTCACTTTTCCATCTTTAATGTAGCTGCTAAAACTCTAGCCCCATGTATAGCCTGAGTATGTGGCTCATGCTGTGTTTCTATTACACATGGCTACATTCCATAGTCACTTCTATACCCCAAAATCATTTATTCCAAATATCTGTGACCCTTTCATCTCAGAGCTCTTTCCTGGCACCAGATGTTTATTGGTCTGTGCAAAAAAAGTCAGAAGTGCTGAGGAATTAATGCCTCAGAAGCAACACTCACTAAATGATAAGACAGAGTTGGGAAATGAAATTCTCTTGCTCCCCAGTAGAAATAACTCTGAAGTTCATGTTCTGTGCTGATGCCCAGGGATCCCCATGTTGTGTGCTAATACCCAGGGATCCATATGTTGTGTGCTGATACCCAGGGATTCCCATGTTGTGTCCTGATACCCAGGGATTCCCATATTGTGTGCTGATGCCCACAGATCCCCATGTTCTATGCTGATGACCTGTTGTATGGGTTTTTGTCCTGCCTGGTTTCTGTCCTCCTACCAGGTCCCAAAGAATCACACAGAGGTCTACATTAGTTGTAAACTGATTGACCCATTAGCTTGGGCTTCTTATTAACTCTTATAACTTACATTAGCCCATTATCCTACTATATGTTAGCCACATGGTTCGGTACCTTTTTCAGCGGGGCAAGTCACATCTTCCTTCTTCCTTGTCTAGGCAGGACTGGAGAGGAATGGGCTTCCTCCTTCCCAGAATTATCCTGTTCTCATTGCCCCGCCTCTACTTCCTGTCTGGTTGTCCCACCTACACTTCCTGCCTTGCTCCTGGCCAATCAGCATTTATTTAAAACATAATTGACAGAATACAGAATTGTCTCACACCAATGCCCAGCTATCCCCATGAGCTCCAGCTGCCTGTGGTGATGACTGTCAGGTAGCTCACACTTCACTAGCTTCCTTCCCCCTCCTGTCTCACTCACCCACTTCCCTTCTGATGGGTCCCACCTTTCTCTTCAAAATATTTGCACCCAAATCCTTCTTTTAGTTTAGGAAAAAGGCCCAAGATGAAAGAATTCAGAAATTACTTCATTTGTGTGTACATGTTTGCTTGCCATAGAATTGTGGGCTTTGTTTATGTTTGGATTTTTTGTGGGCCTGTTCTTTTGATGGTGTGTTTCGAGAGAGGACCTTACTATTTGGTCCTAGCAATTCAAATATACAACAATCCTCCTGTGTGCTGAGATAATAAGCATGAACTCCCATGCCCAGCCAAGAATTACTTTAGTCTATTTAAAATCACCAATCTTAAAATAATTGAAAAAATTAAGAACTTGATTAGGTCACAGTTAATTATCAGGAAAGCAAATACTTAAGAGCAGATCTTCCTGACCCCAAATCCCTTTCTATGATTCCTGTCCTGTGAGTTCTTGGTTCTCAATAGTATCTTTTGCCTATGATGGGGCAGTTGGCAACTATTGAATCATCTGAGGACGACCCATAGGGCAAATAAGGAGAACAAGAAGAGCCCTCATACGACATAGAATGGCACACACCTGTAAATCTAGCTCTTGGGAGGTGGGGATAGGAGGATCAAAAGTTCAAAATCAGGCTAGCTTGAACTACATGAGAATCCATCTTAGAAAGACAAGTTTATTTGAACATCTGTGGGAAGGTTGCAAATGTCAAATTCAGGCATTTTGTTGTCTAGAGAAAAGAGGTAGACTCATTTCTTCTCATTTCCCTCTCCCAATGGACCTTAATCTTATCAAGTCTGTGTCTCCAGCCTTTGCTGCTGCGGCCATTGACCTGCCCATTTCTCTGCTGCTGCACCTGGTAGATACTTGAAAAAGCTTGAATTCAGTGATAGAAAGGACAAGCAGGCTAGAGCAGCAGACATTCCAAAGACGGATCACTGAAGGATGACCAGCATACACACTGCCATGCTCCTGCGCACGTACCAGCCGCAAGCGCTTGTCTATCTAAAGGGCTACCATTTATTGTAGAAAGCTTTATAGGAAAGGCTGTCCCAGAATAGCAACTCTGAACGATTTGAAAAGAGCATGGGCTTTGTTTGCTTTGGGGTGCTGAGAGAATGTTGATATCTGTTTTAACTCCTGATTAGAGTCAGGGACCTTTCAAAGGATGTTTAGTACAAAAGTCAAGTCTCCTGACTGTAGAGTAGGTTCTAAAAAAGAAAAAAAAAGTGACCCTCAGGCATATCATCACTTTAAAAGGCAACGATCGTTTGATGGGGGAAATGGTTCCTGTACAAAGACTGCAGCAGGGAAATGCAGCATTACTTCAAAGAAAACATTAGTGAACTTTGTACCAAAGCTAACAGTGCCTGTAAGTGTTGAGAAGCTTACTCCAGAGACGTTGTACAAACAGCTCTTGGTCTTTCTTTCACATTCCATTGTTTCAATAACATTAAAAAACTTGTGATGCTTTCAGGCATATTAAACTAAAATTTTAGTGTCCTTTATGCTTTTTGTGTGAATTTTCCTTTAGTTAAAGCTGTTACTCATAAGGAAAAGAGATGGAATGGTAAAATGTAGCACTTAGGTTATTCAAAATAAACACTGAAAATTTAAAAAAGCAAGGTTGGTAATGTGATTGAGGAGATAGCTCAGCTCTAAAGTGCTTGCTAGTTTTTGCAAGTATGAGGACTTGAGTTCAGATCCCTCAGCACCCATATAAAAAGCTGAATGCCTGGGAACATGTCTGCAATCCTAATTCTGGGGAGGTGGAGATGTGTTGGCTGAGCTTTCTGTCCTGTCTTGCCCGGTTCCCGCAGTTGTTAAGTCCCAAAGGAATCACACAGAGGTCTACATTAATTATAAACTGATTGGTCTAGTATCTCAGGCTTCTTATTAACTCTTATAATTAATATTAGCCCATAATTCATGTTTGTCCTAGACATGTGGCTTGATACTTTTTTCAGTGAGGTAGTCATATCTTTCATCCTCTGCATCTGGGTCACGACTGCAGACTGAAACTTCCCTCTTCCCAGAATTCCTGTTGCTCTGCCTCTACATCCTGCCTGGTTGCCCCACCTATACTTCCTGCCTGGCTACTGGTCAATCTGCATTTCATTAAAAATAATACAAACGACAGGATAAAAGACCATTGTCCCACAGCAGAGACAGGTAACTCCTAGATCTCACTGGCCACTCCGTCTAGCTGAGCTCCGGGTTCAGTGAGAGACCCTGCCTCAAAACAAAAGGTAGAGAGTGATTGAAGTAGACACCTAACCCATGAGTGTGCAAAAACACACATGCTTACAAACAGGAACATAGACATACAACACATGCCCACAAATCAAGACAGATAAAATGGAGAAATGATAGCTGGCATCCTTGTGAAAAGAATGGTAACACATTCACAATTAAACAATAAATGAACTAGAGGTTGGAAGTATCCCATCCACTTTTCATGACTCTGTTTCTGGAAACCACAAAACTAGAGATACACTTAAATTGATGAACAAGGGCCAAAGAAACCAGGCAGACTTAACTGGTTAAAATGAATAGATACACACCACTTCTCTAAAATAAATGCTGATGTCTTGTAAGTGTCCCAGCTACATAAAAATGCTCAAATACCCTGAAAATTGGTGAAAAATAGAGATCTGTAGATCACATAAATTTGGCTATTATCATGATGCCCAAATTACCTATACACAAGCTGGGGCACAGTGGTGT
This sequence comes from Bramus lutescens, assembly GCA_001685075.1. Lineage (NCBI taxonomy): Eukaryota > Metazoa > Chordata > Mammalia > Rodentia > Cricetidae > Bramus > Bramus lutescens. The sequence goes on along the minus strand of LOEQ01006995.1, from coordinate 40,105 downwards.
AGGCCTTTAATCACAGCACTTGGAAGGCAGAGGCAGGTAAGTTTCTGTAAATTCGGGGTCAGGACTACTTAGACATCCAGGCTTTTCCAAAATACCAACAACTAATAACAGCAACAATGATAATAAAATGTTACCTGTATACAATACACTTCGATGTTCAGAAGAATTTATGACATTTCGTTTAGTTTCCCTGGAGCCCCAGCAAACTGACAGTTCTGAAAAAAATGTCAGTTCTACCCCATTCGTAAACAGGCTTGCATTAGTGTTAAAGAAAGAAAATCCCAGACAAGGATTTCTGAGGCCCACTTTCAAGGCAAGTCATCCCTAACCCCAGTCGGGAGTCAAACAGGAAAGTTGCCATGGAGAGCAGAGGGGCTGTCTATAAAAGAAAATAACAGTAAAGAATGTAGGCAGGATCTTGGCAATACGGGGAGCCCATCAAGCACCAAACCAGCTATGGTCTGATAGCCTAGCTTGCACCCCCAAAACAGCAGCAAACAGGTCTAGGGGTTTCACAAGCAGAGCCTGAAACAAGCAGGGGAAAAATGGGACGGCTCAGAGGCTAAGGCTAAGTCTGTAATTTCTAATGTTTCTTCTAAAGACAGCTTGGGTTTTGTTTGTTTTATCTTTTTTTACCCAAACAGAAAATCAAATTAGTAGAGTGAGTTAAAAAAAAAATAAAAAAAACAGGCCAAGTCCACTGGCAACTTCTGCTGTTGTCCTGTGTGTGAGCCTGTCACGGTTGGGGAGACAGTGGTCCAGCGTACCCACTGGTGATGCTCTGTCTGCAAAACTCAGATGCTTCTCCATGGAATTCCTAGCCATCAGGCCTTGTCTGCTAGTCTTTCCCGAAGATCTTTTACCAAGCATGAGGTTCCCTGAACAGCAACAGAAGCCGCAATCTGATTTTCTGGTTTCCATATCCAACCCTGGAGAGCAAGGCATTGCCATGCAGTTTAAACCCAGCACAGTTAGTCACGGAGAATGGGAATCTGGAGGCACGGACATCCATTGCTATGCTTTCAGCAGTCTCCTCCAACCTCAGCCTGAAGCAATCTGCCAGCCTGCACTTGCGCTCTGTGCAGTGGTAGTGATCAGCGGCAGGTTCCCAGGATCCATTAATCAAATTCCTTTCATGGGGCTCGAGGCAGTTCTGTTTGGGGAGTTGCTAAGCAGCTTTGTCCTGATCATCTTGAGTCCCTATTTGCCAGGGTGCTGAGCCACCCATTCATTGTCAGCAGGGCAGGAGCTCTGCCCAGACAGCAGCTGCTGTGTCTGTTCAATCTGAGAACGCCTCTTGCCCAAAGTTTCACAAGAGAAAGGGAGAGAGAGCAGCTACTCCGGGCTTTGCATTTCCCTCGCTCAAAATTATTTTCTTTGTAAAACTTCAATATGGCTTTAAAGATGGTCAAATAATGACCTCATTCTGGAGGCCACAGGCCACCCATTAGTATCCTTGGAAAGCTGTACCCAGTCTTCTCCTAGACAGCCCTGGCCTCCGGATGACTCCAACTATGCTCAGCCCAAAACAGTTCCAAAATTCCTGATCGGCATTTGCTAACAGCGAACTCTGTTCTGCTGAGTGGCTAATGCTACTTGTTTGGGCTGTTATTAGTTTTTTAGCCTGTGGCTGTGATAAAATAAAGACAGCTTAAGGGAGAAAGAGCTGGTTCTAGCTCATTGTTCAAGGGTACTATCGGTCATGGCAGGGAAGTCGAGGCAGCAGGCCCTTGAAGCAGCTGTCACATCACGTCTGTAGTCAGAAGACAGAGAGCCACGAGCTTGCTTTCCCCTTTTCCTTTGGTGGAGGAATCTAAACCCAGGGGGTGGTGAGGCCCCCTGACCCTTTCCACCTCAGTTAACTCAAGATAATCATCTCCCACAGGCCTGGCTAGGGGCTTAGCTCTCAGGTGTCTCCGTCCACTCAAAAATTAACACTTCCATTACTGATAGTAACAAGCAAAAAAAAAAAAAGGATGTCTTGTTATCAAAATATTCATCTGCTTTGGATGCTAATTGCCCAGCATAAAGGAATAATCAAGAATCTGAATCTGAAAATATAGCTCACTTCTCAGCACCAGATCTGATTTTCACAGAGCATTCAGTCACACTGAGCATGCAACCACCCTCTCTACAGAAAGTCCCACGAGCCAACATCCGACCATGTTCCTCTGGTTACCACACAATGACCCCAGGATCTGACAGGTACTTTTAGACCCAGTTTTACCGCCTACGAATTCCTCCAAGCTGCCAAACAAGTCTCAGAGTTCTCTGCGTTTCAGTTTTATTGTTTGTAAAATTCTAATGACTCATTTAACAAGCATTGAGTGCCTACTACACATCCATCACTCTGTGGAAGCAAAGAAAACAAACAAAACATAAAACTCTAAGTTATCATGAAACTTAGCTTTTATGGATTGTTCAAGATTGTTTGGAAGAACACAAGAGCTAACACACAACATTATTGTCACAAGATAAACACATAATGTTGGTGTTAACGTATATATAATATAATAATGTATACATAATAATAATAAACTCAATATGTTAACACATAATGGACATGCTAACATTATCAAGACATAGTAGGTACCTAATGCTACATCCTCTGGCCAGCACAGCTCTATTCCTTTAGTCTCATGGTGGAAAATGTATGGGAAGTATATGAGAAAAATGTGGGGTGTTGCCTCTTACAAATCAAAACAACACACGGCTCTAGGTCAATATCCCCTTCAACTTCAGGTTGCGACATGCTAGTGAGTTGTAAAATCAACTAAAGAGGGTAAGTCCAAGGTTCTCCTTAACAAGGACGCAGAACAGAGAGGAACTAGACAGAACGGGGAGGGGAAGATGGGGCCAAAAGATACGGAGTGGGCTAGCAACAGAGCGCACACAAGAATATAATGTCAGGATCCAGCAGCTGCTGGGGCCACCAGGACCTTGAGGCAGCAGTGCCTCCTCATAGATACTGATGTCACCCTGCCAAAGACACTGTCTGTGAATCTCTAGCTAACAGACATCCAGGCTCCTGGGTTTCTCATCTGGGAAAGTATTGATGGCCACATCCCCCGCTCCCCACCCACTTCCCTGCCTCTGGCCTGGGAATTAAGAACCTGACTTCAGTCTTATGCTATGAAACTGTCAAGTCCTCAGGAAGAAGAGGAAGAGACTGCCCCTCTGCTACACGGGCTATGGTTTCCTCTCTACAGACCTCACAATGCTGTCTGTCTCTCATGCTGGGACCTGGACTTTCCTTAGAGTTCCTGCTACCCTATTGTCTACCCATCTGTCCTGCCTGTGGCATTAACAACTCTTTCAATAAACTCTATTTACCCCACAAGACTATCTCAGTGTCCCCTCAAACCCCATCTGAAACTTTACAGTAAGGATAAGCATCAATTAATGATGCTTCTGTTCCCATTGTGAGTGTGTGCATTCGGGTACCCACTAGTACACTTCTATCCTAGGTTAGGATAGACAACACATTTTTGGCTATAGGGAACAGTTTTTAAACAAAGGAATCTTTTCTTTGCTTTTTCTGTTACCCTCAAATTCCTAGCTTCTTACCTAATATTTAGGATGGTGACAACTATAAACAGGTATAGAGAGATACATTTATTTCTTGATAAAATGAAAAATCTATAAAACATAAAAAAATTTGGTGTTATTTCCTATTATACACAACTATTTCCAGCATGTGGTGCGTAGAAGTGAAATGGGTGCAAGGAAGGTTGATATAGGGTGTGTGCTTGCTCCTTGTTGGTAAAATGTCCAAGACAATATCATCTCAATAATCTCTAAACTAATATGCTTGCAAGATGGTATTTGAAGTGATTATGAATGATATTAAAGGAGAAAGTCAAAATTCAGCAGCACAACATGAAGGCAGAGCAGATACATGGGGCACTGTCCCCTCAGCCCATGGAAATGGTTTGCCCAGATGCCCAGATGCCCAGGCTCACAGGCACAGTTTGCCTACTACAGGGATACTGGTTTCACTTTGGCATGTAGAGCCTTGCTGAGATTCTAGACTAGCTTAGGACCACATAAACCAAACAGGCACAGCAGCTCCAATCTATGGCCACATTTCCCATCAGTATTATATTGTTTCAAAATTTAAAGTACTTTTATTTATGTAGTGTGTGGGTGTGTGTGTGTGGGTGTGTGTGTGTGTGTACACATGACATGGCATGTGTGTGGAAGTCAAAGGACGACTTACAGGAGTCAATTCTCTCCTACCATTTAGCAGTCTGGGGATCAAACTCAGGTAAGCTTGACACCAAGGCCCCTTACCCACTGAGCTGAATTCCAGTCCGGCTCACTTTCACACCTCTCTCTCCACGGTGTAAGACACCCTCTAGTGCAGTGGTTCTCAACCTGTGGGTCATGACCCCTTCAGGTCTCCTAAGATCATCAAAAAGCACAGAAATTCACATTATGATTCCTAAGAGTAGCAAAATTACAGTCATGAAATAGCAATGGACTAAGTTTACGGTTGGAGTCATGGCAACATAAGGAGCTGTCTTAAAGGGCTGCAGCATTAGGAAGGCTGAGAGCCACTGCTCTTTTGTAAACTAACCTCATCAACCACTCATGGGGAATCAGCAGGCTTTCTTCTTTCTTTTTCTTGTTTCTTTTCTTTCTTTCTTTTCCTTTTTTTGGTGGATTTAGCCTAGCTAGTCTCAGAATCAGCATTTTAGTCCAGGCTGGCCTTTGGCATATGAGCCTCTTGCTTCAAAATCCTGAGTGCTGAGATTAGAAGACATGCTTTACACTTAAATCATTTGGCTTTTTTATTTTGTAAATACTTGTGACTTCTAAAAGGTAAGTACTCTAAATTATTTGCGTGTCTTCTCAAAGTGATATTTTCAAGTACAGAAGAAACACATAGGGAATGACAAGGTGGCTAAATGTATTGACATACAATCTGGAACTTAAAAAAAAATATATATATGATATAAAAGAGCATTATTCTCTGCAAATCTTTTAAAAATAGGCCTATTAGTGAGCCTACCCTCTTTATAACTTCAAAGTAAAGATGACATTAAATGACATGCTAAGTTATATGTAACATTAGTAATGTGTCATAACACTAAATGTAACTCCTAGTGACAGAGAAAAGTTATTGGCATCCTGTAGTGTTGGCTACACTAATAGCAGAAGAAAATTCCATACTCGAGGGAGAACTAGTGAAAGCTGACTATATGATCTCTGAGTGTGAACTCTTTTTGTCTATCTGTACAAAGAGTATATAGATTGAAGATTAAGGACCCTGGACTGCTGAGAAAGGTGGCTCTAGTTGTCTTTCTTCATGGTTACCAAAAAGTCCCTTGGCTAAGAGTCCTGCCACTTAATTAATATGTAGACCAATGACTATGTAGAACCTGTTCTTTAAACTTGAACTTATTATTATTATCAATATTAGAGAAATTCATACAGTTATATTTTACCATATTCTTTGCCATTCCCCAACTCCTCTCAGATGCTCCCCAACACACCCAACTTTGTGTTCTTTCTCTCTTTTATAAACAAAAAGTAATTAAAAGATAAAAACACCAAAAAACATAGATTCCAATTTGTGTTGGTCATCTTTTTCTTTTCTTTTCTTTTGAAGGGACTAACAGAGCCTTGTAGGAAAGACTTACTCAAACCAGACAGCTCCACTAGCTGCACATCAAAGCATTCAGCCACCGAGGCTGAGCACAGGGCTTAGGCATTACCTAGGGCTGCTACACACAGCTCTGTCTTCTGGGCACTGCATAACCTTTCCAGAAGCAACATTCCCATTGCCAACTCGAAGGGTACAGTGTTCTGAGACTGCTCATTCTCCTATCATATTCCTAGATGCACATCTCAAGGTTGGCATGAGAGAATAACACAGACCATCCAGTTAACGTAGAAGCTGATCATGCACACCTTGTGTATCAATAACAATGTCTGACCATACACACCTATATGTCTGATTATACAGACATGTGTACTGATAACAATATGTCTGATTATACACACCCTGTGTACTGATAACAATATGTCTGATTATACACACCTTCTGTACTGATAACAATATATCTGACAATACACATCCTGTGTACCAATAACAATATGTCTTATTCAAATTTCAACTTTGCCCTATTTATACAATATCAGAGAGAATCTTCTAGATAATTTCCTCATCTGGACCATTAATCCTACCAACGAAATTTTATTTCTAACATTTAATGTGCTCATTGAGGAAGTCTCTATCTAGTATTGATAACATAAGTAACATGTCCGCTAGCAGTAGCCATTCCTGAATGGCAGCCTCTTAATTCAGTCTGCTTAACAACATCGAGGTGGTATATTCTAGCAACTATAGTTGGTATATGAATTAAAATGGGCACAAATATATGCATTTGTCACAAAAATATATTGAACATTGTCTTTGTTCGGGTTTCCATTCCTGTGAAGAGGCACCATGACCATGGCAACTCATACTGGAAAACATTTAATTCTGGCTGGCTTACAGTTCAGAGGTTTAGTCCATTGTCATCGTGGCGGGAAGCTTGACAGCATGCAGGCAGACATGATGCCAGAGAGTAGCTGAGCATTCTATGTCTGGATCAGTAGGCATCAGGAAGAGACTGAGCCTGGTTTGAGCTTCTGAAACCTCAAAGCCCACCCCCAGTAACACACTTCCTCCAACAAAGCCACACTTCCTAATAGTGTCACTCCCTAATGACTCAAACATATAAGCTATGGGGACAATTCCCATTCAAATCATCACAAACACTTTTCTACAACATTACAAGCCAAGTACCCAATTATCAATACCTTGAAGAAAATCTGTTAAGTTTTCTTACCTACTGCTTTAGTTGGGGGTTACTATTGCTGTGTTGAAACACCATGACCAAAAGCAACTTGGGGAGAAAAGGGTTTATTTCACTCATGGTTCCACAGAACTTACTGTCATCAAAAGCAGTGAGGGCAAGAACTCAAGCAGGGTAGGAACCTGATGCAGGAGGCAAGAGCCGATGCAGAAGCCATGGAGAAATGCTGCTTACCTGTTTGTTCTGCCTGCTTTCTTATAGAAATCAGGACTAACAGCCCAAATGGCCACAGGCACAATGGGTTGGACCCTCTCCCATCCATCACTAATTAAGAAAATGTCCTACAGGCTTGCCTACAGCTGTTTCTTATGGAGGCATTTTCCAAATTGAGGCACCCTCCTCTCTGATGACTCCAGCCTGTGTCAATTTGACATAAAACTGGTCAGCTCAACTATCCTATTATTTCTGAAGACCTCCTATATTCATTGTTGAAAGACAATCATGGAAATTTTACCACTGAGTCTGGTTGCTGTGGTTTCCCCTCGATTAAATGCTATTTTGCAAGCTTTGGAGAATCTCCGAAGTGTCCTGAGGTTTTAAAGGGATCAAATCCAGGAGGGAGACACTGTCATCCCCCTTATGAATCATGAAGGGATACAATCTTTAAAAGACTGTCTTCTGTGCTCAAAGGATCAAAGATTGGAGTGTGGAAGGATCAGGAAGAAAACAGATATCAGGAAAGGATAGAGTTGTTTTCTGGTGACAGAGACTTCAGCACAACACAAATTCAAACAGCACAGCAGCAGGATGAGTGAGGTTTAGATCTTTGAGCATAGATTTTTATCTGCCAACCAGGCATCAAACCAATCACAGCATCAGACAGCAGTGTGCATTCCACGGCCTGGTGAAATGCAGTTGAAAAGAAGCCGGAAGTTCATGAAGGTAAGCGTTTACCTAACCCAGGGAAATGGTAACTGAAACAGGGTAGAAAATGCATAGAGAAAACAGGCAGCTGTAATAAAAAGATAGAAACTCAGTGGGTTCTCATAAAAGCAGAACAATATCCCATCAGCTCTCTGGTCAGGAGAGAATCTCTTTCCTGAGACCAAAACAGGAAAAAAAAATGATTTTCTAATAGAAGACAAACTATATTATACTCAAAACAAAGACAGCAGGACTCTGAGATAAACGGAATTGTATTTTAGAATACCATTTTGGTTTTTTCTGGGAAATACTTAAATTTCCTTCCCAGCATCCCTGGTAGCACATAGGGTCATGTGACTAAGTTCTGACCATTTTGGATGACATGATTGTAGTAGTAAGGGGAGCGGGCCTGCTTTCGTCCTGCCTGGCTCCTGCACGGCTAGCTTATATTTCAAAATAACAACACACAAACTGTATTCATTTAAAC